>CM032475.1:699663-723146 GCA_019059595.1 Marasmia exigua
TTTAGCATCAGCATTACCCCAGTCTGGAATATCGGATTAGGTCATAATCGATCTGCAGCAAACTAGAGTGTTTTCGTATGTATTTCGTGTAGGCAACACGGAAAAACGATATTGAACATCGTATTATTGAGTTGATTTTAAGCATCAAACCATACCCCAGCTGGATATCGGATTAGTCAGCCATACCCCAGGCGCGGAATATCGGATTTGGTCATCATCGATCTGCAGCAAACTAAGAGTGTTTTCGTGTGTTTTTCCGTGTAGGCAACACGGAAAAACGATATTCAGCATCGTATCAGTAATAATGAATTTTTTTAGCATCAAGCCATAACCAGGCTGGAATATCGGATTAGGTCAGCCATACCCCAGGCCGGAATATCGGATTTGGTCTAATCGATCTGCAGCAAACTAAGAGTGTTTTTCGTGTGTATTTCATGTAAGGCAACACGGAAAACGTTATTAACATCGTATCAGTGAAGTTGAATTTTTAGCATCAAGCCATACCCCAGGCCGGAATATCGGATTTGGTCATAATCGATCTGCAGCAAACTAAGAGTGTTTTTCGTATGTATTTCGTGTAGGCCACGAAAAAACGATATTTAACATCGTATCAGTGAAGTTGAATTTTTATGCCATCAGCCATACCCCAGGCCGGAGTATCGGATTTGGTCATATTCGATCTGCAGCGTACTAAAGTGTTTTTCCGTGTGTATTGTCATGTAGGCAACACGGAAAAACTATGTTTAACATCGTATCAGTGAAGTTGAATTTTTAGCATCAAGCCACTAAACCCCCAGGCCGGCAATATCGGAATTTGGTCATATTCGATTGCAGCAACCAAGAGTGTTTTCGTGTGTATTTCATGTAGGCAACACGGAAAAAAACGATATTCAGCATCGTATCAGTGATGTTGGAATTTTTAGCATCAAGCCATCCCCAGGCTGGAATATCGGATTAGGTAATATCGATCTGACAAAGCAAACTACGAGTGTTTTCGTAGTATTTCAGTGTAGGCAACACGAAACACGATAATTGAAACATCGTCTTAATGATGTTGAATTTTAAGCATCAACCATACCCCAGGCCGGAATATCGGATTGGTCATAATCGATCGCAGCAAACTAAGAGTGTTTTCGAATGTATTTCGTGTAGGCAACACGGAAAAAAACGATATTCAGCATCGTATCAGTGATAATGAATTTTTAGCATCAAGCCATACCCCAGGCTGGAATATCGGATTAGGTCAAGCCATACCCCAGGCCGGAATATCGGATTTGGTCATAATCGATCTGCAGCAAACTAAGAGTGTTTTCGTGTGTATTTCATGTAGGCAACACGGAAAAACGATATTTAACATCGTATCAGTGAAGTTGAATTTTTAGCATCAAGCCATACCCCAGGCCGGAATATCGGATTTGGTCATAATCGATCTGCAGCAAACTAAGAGTGTTTCGTTATGTATTTCGTGTAGGCAACACGGAAAAACGATATTTAACATCGTATCAGTGAAGTTGAATTTTTAGCATCAAGCCATACCCCAGGCCGGAATATCGGATTTGGTCATATTCGATCTGCAGCGTACTAAGAGTGTTTTCGTGTGTATTTCATGTAGGCAACACGGAAAAACGATGTTTAACATCGTATCAGTGAAGTTGAATTTTTAGCATCAAGCCATACCCCAGGCCGGAATATCGAATTTGGTCATAATCGATCTGCAGCAAACTAAGAGTGTTTTCGTGTGTATTTCATGTAGGCAACACGGAAAAACGATATTTAACATCGTATCAGTGAAGTTGAATTTTTAGCATCAAGCCATACCCCAGGCCGGAATATCGGATTTGGTCATAATCGATCTGCAGCAAACTAAGAGTGTTTTCGTATGTGTTTCGTGTAGGCAACACGGAAAAACGATATTTAACATCAAATCAGTGAAGTTAAATTTTAAGCATCAAGCCATACCCCAGGCCGGAATATCGGATTTGGTCATAATCGATCTGCAGCAAACTAAGAGTGTTTTCGTATGTATTTCGTGCAGGCAATACGGAAAAATGATATTTAACATCGTATCAGTGATGTTGAATTTTAAGCATCAAGCCATACCCAAGACCGGTATACCAGATTTGGTCATTATCGATCTGCAGCAAAATAAAATGCTATTTGTATGTGTTTGGTATTGGCAATACGGAAAAATGATATTAAACATGGTATCAGTGAAGTTGAGTTTTCAGCATGCAGGCATGCCCCAGGCCGGGATATCGGACTCGGTCATAATCGATCTGCAGCAAACTAAGATGGTTTTCGTATGTTTTTCGTGTAGGCAATACGGGAAAACGATATTTAACATGATGAGATTAATAAATAAAAGCAATTTTGAAAACGGAGAAACGTGTATTTTCTAGAAGGAATTTCTAACCAAAGACAAGGTAGAACGAGTTACCATAGTGACGTTAGTAACGCTAGTGTTGTGCCAATCGATAAACAAGGGTTTGAATTTAAATATTACAACACTCTTACCAAATTAAAACTCTTGTTTTAAATATTAATAGGCAAGCTAATAAGATCATTTCATTATTGGCACAAATGGACAACAATAATATTAAAACAATATGAGTACATATTCACTCTTACCTAACACAAATCCTACTGAAAACACAGAACTTTAACAAAAATAATAATCAGTTAAGTTTAAGAACTCCTATCTTATTTCTTAAATATTGAAACTGATCTCTAGGCAAAGCTTTTGTAAATATGTCAGCATATTGCTCTTTACTACAAACATATTTCAAATCTATACATTTATCAGCAAATTTTTCTTTTATGAAATTATATCTGATGTCTATATGTTTACAACGCTTATGGTAGTCCACATTTTTAATTAAACACATAGCACTTTGATTGTCCATATGTATAGTCACAGAATCTTGATGAAATGCACTTATGTCCGTCAGTAGCTGTTTCAACCACAAAGCCTCTTTTGTGGTGGCACATGCAGCCATAAACTCAGCTTCGGTAGTAGATAGAGCAACACTCTGCTGGTTTTGGGTTGCCCACGTTACTGCAGCTCCATTTTTCACAAATACATAACCAGTCAATGATCGCCGTGTACATATGTCTTTGGCATAGTCTGCATCACTATATGCCAATAGATTGTTGTCATTTACTGATGTATAACACAAACCATAACTCTTAGTATCTTTCAAATACTTCATAATCTTCTTGACAACATTCCAGTGGGTGTGATCATAACAGTTGAGATATTTACTCACCAGACTAACTCCATACATGATATCAGGTCTGCTTACTATGGCCAGGTGCATCAAACTGCCAACAGCTTCTCTGTACTGAATATCCTTGTCTGGTCCACTTGAGCTTTTCTCCAGATTGGTATGAGGGTCAACTGGAATGATGTTACCATTAGCATTTTGCATATCAAATTTATCAAGAAGTTTTTCAACATACTTTGTTTGGTGAATGAAAATACATCCTTTGGATCTCTCTATCTGTAGTCCAACAAAATTCTTTGGTTCACATCTCTTAATCTCAAAGTTCTTGCACAGTTCATACAAGACAATACCCAAACATTCTTTTGAACTTGATAATAGAAGCCCATCATCGACATACAATAATAGGTATACTTTATTATCATTTACATGACTTATATAGACACATTTATCAGCATGACTACATTTAAATCCAAATTTCTGAAGTACACTGTCAAACTTATGATTTCAGCACCGTGGTGCTTGTTTTAGACCATAGAGTGAGCGATTGAGTATACATACCAGATTTGATGTTGACGGGATTTCCAAACCTTCCGGTGGTGTCATATATATGTCCTCACTTATGTCACCATAGAGGAAAGCCGTCTTCACGTCAAACTGAACCATCTCCAAGCTATGTTGTGCAGCTTCTGAAAGTAAAACTCTCACAGAATCATATCTGACCGTAGGTGCGAAAGTTTCAGTGTAGTCAATTCCATAAGTTTACGCACAGCCTTTGGCACACAATCTTGATTTAAACAGCGGACCAGATGGCATGTCTTTTATACGGAAGACCCATTTACAACCAATTGTCCGTACTCCTGGTGGTCTTTCCACTAGCGACCAAGTTTTGTTTTGTTCATGTGCCAATAATTCATCTTCGATTGACTGCTTCCAGTGTGTTGCATTCGCATTGTCTGTCGATATAGCTTCACTGTATGTCTGAGAAGTATCTTGTTGATTTGAGCATAAATAAGTATTACCTTCTTTAATCATTTTTGTTTTAGACCTTGTCATAATACCTGAAGTACTTTCTTTAACAGGACTTGAAGTTTCTTCTGGTTCATATAAAGATCCCTCTTCAGAGTGAAATGAATCTTCACTTGTCTCATTTTGTTGCGATGATTCAACTATTATTTCACTATTCTCAGTTTCATTCTGATCTTTAACTGGATCCGACTCTGACAGTGGTAAGTTAGCACAATTTCTCACAATTGAATTCTCTAGAAAAATGACATCTCTGCTAATCATCACCTTCCTTGTTTTGGGATCAAAAAGCCTATAGCCCTTGGTGTGTTCACAGTATCCCATGAATATCATTTTAGTTGCTCTAGAGTCTAATTTCTTAACCTTTTCTTTGGGTACATGCACCATGGCCTCACATCCGAAGATCCTTAAGTGTCTTAAGTTTGGCTTTTCTCCGGTCCAAATCTCTTCGGGTGATAAATATGCCAGCGCTCGAGTTGGACATCGATTGGTGATATAGGCTGCTGTTGAGACTGCCTCTCCCCAAAACTGCTTCTGTAATTTGGCATTTATTAGCATACATCGGGCTCTTTCCATTAGTGTACGATTCATCCTTTCAGCCATCCCATTTTGCTGGGGTGTATAAGGTGTAGACAACTGATGAGCGATACCATTTCTAGTAAGGTAAGTCTTGAATTCATTGCTTAAATATTCTGTACCATTGTCACTACGGAGAGTCTTTATTGATAAATTGAGTTGATTTTCAACAATGGCTTTAAACTCTTTAAACTTATCAAAAACATCAGATTTGTTCTTTATCAAATAAACAAATACTTTCCTTGAGAAATCGTCGATGAAAGTTACAAAATAGCGTGCACCTCCAAGCGACTTCACTTCAATGGGGCCACAGACGTCGGAGTGTATGAGTTCTAGCAAGGCTGTTGCTCTGGAACCTTCAGAGGGAAATGGATTTCTTGTCTGTTTCCCTTCCATACATGGTAAACATACAACTTTGTCTATATTTTGAGTTCTTACCCCTGTACTTTCAGAAAGTTTGTATAAATCTTCAAAGTTCAGGTGAGCCATTCTTTGATGCCATAGATAAGGATCATCCTCTTTTGTTGCAGATATGTATGCTGGAACACTATGTGTATCAAGCCGGTACATATTATTCATCAATTTCGCATGAGCCACTTGTTGACCAATTTTATTAAATAACTGACAGCCTTCTTTATTGAACTTCACTTGACAACCATTCTTTATTATTTGACTTACAGAAAGAAGGTTTGGTTGCCAACTCTGGAACATAGAGAACATTTTGTACAGAAATCACATCTGATTTGCCATTCTTATTCATCACATGTAAATTCACTTTCCCACATGCTTTCACATTGAGTTTCTTGTCATCAGCCACTTTAATAGTACTAACCGGAGGTGGTACTTCATCATAGAGCCAGTCACGGTACATTGTCAGATGCATTGATGCTCCAGAGTCTACATACCAGCCATTGTCATTATTCACTGATGCGGAGAATACAGCTACATAACCAGAGTTCTCTTTTGACTTTTGTTCCTTTTTCTTATTTCGACAATTCTTACTAATATGTCCATATTTGTTACATTCAAAACACCTCGGACCTTTGAAAGGTTTGTGTATTTTATCTGAAACTTGTTTGGCACTCTGCGAATAACTTTTACTTTTGTTTACATACAGCGCAGTACTTTCTGATTTTCTAACATCTTGCAAGAGCTTCGTTTTGACAGAATCAGCTGTTATTGCCAAACCAGAGTTTTCTAATGCCATTATCATAGGTTGGTAAAAATCCGGTAGTCCAGCCAGTAGTAGGGTTCCCAACCATTCATCATTTACAACGAAACCGATGTTTCTCAGTTTGTGAGCAGTTGTCATGATGGTATTAACATACTCTTCGATATTTTGGCATCCGTCTAAGGTTGTGGTTATTAATTCCCTCAACAGGCCGACACGACGAGTTAATCCTTTGTCGTCGAATGCTTTGGCTAAATTATCCCATACCTCCTTTGCCGTTTTAGCTTCCTGGATGTGTACGTAGTTGACTGGATCAACTAATAACACAATTTTTGTCCTTGCTTTCGTGTCCTTTTTCTTGTCAATTTCTTGATCTTTTTCCGGGACCACGCAAGCCCACAACTCCTCGTGCTCCAGGTAAGTTTGTACTGCAAACTTCCAGGTGGGATAATTATTTCTTCCGGTCAGCTTTTCTATCAGTACAGATGTATTATTTGAAGACATTTTTGCTGATGAAGATATCCAAAGCCGGCGAAATACGTAGTTTACCCCCTTTTACCAAAAATCGGATAATTGAACTGCGATTAACTTTTATTTATACGGACTCTAATTTTAAAACTTTATCTAGCTCAATCAGGCGGGTCTGGGCCCATAACCTGATGAGATTAATAAATAAAAGCAATTTTGAAAACGGAGAAACGTGTATTTTCTAGAAGGAATTTCTAACCAAAGACAAGGTAGAACGAGTTACCATAGTGACGTTAGTAACGCTAGTGTTGTGCCAATCGATAAACAAGGGTTTGAATTTAAATATTACAACATAACATCGTATCAGTGAAGTTGAATTTTTAGCATCAAGCCACAACCCAGGCCGGAATATCGGATTAGGTCATAATCGATCTGCAGCAAACTAAGAGTGTTTTCGTATGTATTTCGTGTAGGCAACACGGAAAAACGATATTTAACATCGTATCAGTGAAGTTGAATTTTTAGCATCAAGCCATACCCCAGGCCGGAATATCGGATTTGGTCATAATCGATCTGCAGCAAACTAAGAGTGTTTTCGTATGTATTTCGTGTAGGCAACACGGAAAAACGATATTTAACATCAAATCAGTGAAGTTAAATTTCAAGCATCAAGCCATACCCCAGGCCGGAATATCGGATTTGGTCATAATCGATCTGCAGCAAACTAAGAGTGTTTTCGTATGTATTTCGTGTAGGCAATACGGAAAAATGATATTTTACATCGTATCAGTGAAGTTGAATTTTTAGCATCAAGCCATACCCCAGGCCGGAATATTGGATTTGGTCATAATCGATCTGCAGCAAACTAAGAGTGTTTTCGTGTGTATTTCATGTAGGCAACACGGAAAAACGATATTTAACATCGTATCAGTGAAGTTGAATTTTTAGCATCAAGCCATACCCCAGGCCGGAATATCGGATTTGGTCATAATCGATCTGCAGCAAACTAAGAGTGTTTTCGTATGTATTTCGTGTAGGCAACACGGAAAAACGATATTTAAAATCGTATCAGTGAAGTTGAATTTTTAGTATCAAGCCATACCCCAGGCCGGAATATCGGATTTGGTCATAATCGATCTGCAGCAGACTAAGAGTGTTTTCGTATGTATTTCGTGTAGGCAACACGGAAAAACGATATTTAACATCGTATCAGTGATGTTGAATTTTTAGCATCAAGCCATACCCCAGGCCGGAATATCGGATTTGGTCATAATCGATCTGCAGCAAACTAAGAGTGTTTTCTTGTGTATTTCATGTAGGCAACACGGAAAAACGATATTTAACATCGTATCAGTGAAGTTGAATTTTAAGCATCAAGCCATACCCCAGGCCGGAATATCGGATTTGGTCATAATCGATCTGCAGCAAACTAAGAGTGTTTTCGTATGTATGTCGTGTAGGCAACACGAAAAAACGATATTTAACATCGTATCAGTAAAGTGCAATTTTTAGCATCAAGCCATACCCCAGGCCGGAATATCGGGTTTGGTCATAATCGATCTGCAGCAAACTAAGAGTGTTTTCGTATGTATTTCGTGTAGGCAACACGGAAAAACGATATTCAGCATCGTATCAGTGATGTTGAATTTTTAGCATCAAGCCATACCCCAGGCTGGAATATCGGATTAGGTCATAATCGATCTGCAGCAAACTAAGAGTGTTTTCGTATGTATTTCGTGTAGGCAACACGGAAAAACGATATTTAACATCGTATTAGTGATGTTGAATTTTTAGCATCAAGCCATACCCCAGGCCGGAATATCGGATTTGGTCATAATCGATCTGCAGCAAACTAAGAGTGTTTTCGTATGTATTTCATGTAGGCAACACAGAAAAAACGATATTTAACATCGAATCACTGAAGTTGAATTTTTAGCATCAAGCCATACCCCAGGCCGGAATATCGGATTTGGTCATAATCGATCTGCAGCAAACTAAGAGTGTTTTCGTATGTATTTCATGTAGGCAACACGGAAAAACGATATTTAACATCGTATCAGTGATGTTGAATTTTTAGCATCAAGCCATACCCCAGGCTGGAATATCGGATTAGGTCATAATCGATCTGCAGCAAACTAAGAGTGTTTTCGTATGTTTTTCATGTAGGCAACACGGAAAAACGATATTTAACATCGTATCAGTGAAGTTGAATTTTCAGCATCAAGCCATACCCCAGGCTGGAATATCGGATTAGGTCATAATCGATCTGCAGCAAACTAAGAGTGTTTTCGTATGTATTTCGTGTAGGCAACACGGAAAAACGATATTTAACATCGTATCAGTGATGTTGAATTTTTAGCATCAAGCCTTACCCCAGGCCGGAATATCGGATTTGGTCATAATCGATCTGCAGCAAACTAAGAGTGTTTTCGTATGTATTTCGTGTAGGCAACACGGAAAAACGATATTTAACATCGTATTAGTGAAGTTGAATTTTTAGCATCAAGCCATACCCCAGGCCGGAATATCGGATTTGGTCATAATCGATCTGCAGCAAACTAAGAGTGTTTTCGTATGTATTTCGTGTAGGCAATACGGAAAAATGATATTTAACATCGTATCAGTGATGTTGAATTTTTAGCATCAAGCCATACCCAAGACCGGTATACCAGATTTGGTCATTATCGATCTGTAGCAAAATAAAATGCTATTTGTATGTGTTTGGTATTGGCAATACGGAAAAATGATATTAAACATGGTATCAGTGAAGTTGAATTTTCAGCATGCAGGCATGCCCCAGGCCGGGATATCGGATTCGGTCATAATCGATCTGCAGGAAACTAAGATGGTTATCGTAGGTTTTTCGTGTAGGCATTACGGGAAAACGATATTTTACATCGTATTAGTGAAGTTGAATTTTTAGCATCAAGCCATAACCCAGGCCGGAATATCGGATTTGGTCATAATCGATCTGCAGCAAACTAAGAGTGTTTTCGTATGTATTTCGTGTAGGCAACACGGAAAAACGATATTCAGCATCGTATCAGTGATGTTGAATTTTCAGCATCAAGCCATACCCCATGTTGGTATTTCAGAATTGGTCATTATCGATCTGTAGCAAAATAAAATGCTTTTGTATGTTTTTTGTGTGGGCTATACGGAACAGCGATAGTAAACATCGTTTCAGTGAAGTAGAATTTTTAGCATGTAGCAATCAATGCCTCCGGCCGGGATATCGGATTTGGTCATAATTGTTCTGCAGAAAAATATTATGCTTTTCGTATGAATTTTGCGTTTGTAAAATGCATGTTGGATGCATGATACCAAACGTTTTAACTGTCCTAATAACCTTTAGATACTCAATGGACTTATAGTCATAAGTTTTTGTTTGCTGAATAACTATTTCTATGTATCTACTGCAGAACGGCATTTTAAAAAGAAAAGAAGGAAACATATTTTGTTTCAATTCTTTCTTATAAGTTTTGAGCCTCTCGACGCATTGTTAGGTTAGCAGTCATCGACCTATTCATATTTAATATTAAATAACTTTGTGTTCGAGCTAAACAGCCTTAGTTTTTGACTTTTAACTTTTAAGAGTAGTAGGTACACATGTTCTTGTCACTTACAATAGGCATTGTTTGTGAGATGTCAAAGCATGTTTGATCACTTTGATCTAGATGCCCAACCCCCGTCGAGCAGGAGGCCGTAAGGAAGGAGACACGGAAGTGCCTCCTGAGGCGATAGTCCGAGAACCTTGGCGTTGCCCCTTACGGCCGGAGAACCCTCGACGCGCTCGCTCCGGTCCTCTAGGACCAGGGCGACCAGCCATTGGCTTAAGCGTCATCACGGCTCCGTCTCCTTCCGTATGGTGCAGATAATGACTGGACACGGGTGCTTTGGTTATTATCTGCACAAAATACAACGGGAAGAGGCGCCTTCCTGCCATGAGTTCGACGCTGCGGAGGACACGGCACACCACACCCTTGCGGAGTGTGTGCCTTGGGACCCGCTGCGTCAGGCGCTGGTAGCGGAGGTCGGCCAGGACCTCTCCCTCTCTAGTATAACGAGAGCTATGCTAGCGAGCAATGGGGCCACGAAGGCCTTCGCTGCCTTCTGCGAGTACGTCATGGTATCGAAGGAGACGGCGGAGCGCAAGCAAGAGCGAAATCCCCTCGCTAACGCGCTCCGAAGGGTGAGGAGGGGGAGGAGACGCCGAGCAGATGCGCGTCTCCCCCCTCTCCGCGGAGGGAGCCCGCTGGTGCGTGGTACGGAGGCACCAGCACCAACATTGCACAGGCTCCCTCTGCTGCCCGATGGGGACAGCTTTGTTCTCCCGGCTGCCCCTATCCCCTCTCCTGCCACGTCCGGGGGAGGAACCGGCTTGTCTGCCGTACAGGCGTTTTTATCAATCAATATCAATTTCTTTTTAACTAAACAATATTTTTTTCTAAAAAATGCCCTAGCCGTCTCAGCCGAAATTGGTTATTGATATTACTTGCCATTTCAAATCAAAATACTTTTTGTTTGGCTAGGAACTCTAATTTCAAATTACTTTTTAACTAAACAATATTTTTGCTGAAAAAATATCCTACACGTTTTTAAAACTTGTTCATTAAAGCACAGTTAATTATTACATAGTAGCATTAACAGTTACTTTACAAATTAAAAAAAAGTCTGAATAGGAAAAACAACTTCTAAGAAATTCAATTCAATTCAACAATATTTTTTTCAATTCCGTAGGTATGTTTTGAACAGATTTTCCCAAAACGTTAAATAAAAATGGATAAGCAAAAAAAAACCTTTTCCTTAATTCAGTACACTTGTTACAAAATTCAATAAAAAACCTCATTATATGCACCTTTTCACTCACATATACTCGTCTTTTATATCGCAATCTCGAATTCCAAATTCCATAAAAAGCCATCGAATATATTACATTCACCGAGGCTATGTCTTCAAGTGGTCCAATAGGATGGTTTTAAATAATTTGTGTCAAGATTGCAGCAAACGTTCCGCGTCAAATAAATTTGTAGAAAAGGGTGCTGTAGGGCTGTCACCTAACACTTTTTATAAGTGATAGGCAGATGACCAGACGGATCTTCTGATGGTAAGCAATTGCCGCCGCCCATGGACACCCGCGACACCAGTAAAGTCACTAGTGCGCTGCCAACCTTTTAACCCCCCTTCCCCGGATTGGGCCTCCGGTACCCTCACTCACGCAGAGAAATACAGTACAGTGCTGCTTCATGTTGATTTTCTGTGAGGCCCTGGTACTCCGGTCGAGCCGGCCCATTCATGCCGAAGCGGTGCTCTCCCACGGTCAAACGGTCACGTTCTCGATAAGGGTATTTTTCCGTGTGACAGACGGCAAACGATCAGATGGATCACTGAATAGTAAGCGATTGAAACAGCCCTCGGGTACCTGTAACAATAGCGGTATGCGATGCCAACTTTTAAACTCAGGTTGAGCCTTCGGTATCCTCACTCACTCGGCGAAACACAGCGCAGGTGCTGCTTCACGCCAATTTTTGTGTGGCCGTGGTATCACCCCGTCAAGCCGACACATTCATGTCGAAGCGTGGCCCTCCCACATGGTTAAAGGCGTTGTAATATCCTCCAACCGATTATGGCTACGGCGGCTAATCTCGTACAGCCACGGACGCAAGATATATTATAGTACTCAAGTGTGTGCGCAAACACAAGTGCACTCTCTATTACCTTTCCCTCATACTCCTATGGGACCGGAGAGGGATTGGACGCAAGACTAACGGCTTAACGTTCTTTCCGAGGCACGGGCACAAGACCGCCAACTTCCAGACTCCGGGCTGACACTAAGGATTTCTTACCGAAAACTTTGATGGCTTTATTAGTACTGTATTAATTAAATAATTTGGTCACTTACCTACTTGTCAATGTGTTTCACTTTGCTAGCCTCATTTTTTGTGCTGTACATGTACTTATGCTCAGTTTATATTTTAATATTGAACTGTGGAAACTTTGCTAATTTCTGTGTTATCTGTATTTGTTTTAACTGCAAGTCAAATAAAAAAATAAAAAATATAATAAAATATTTATTTATTACAACAACAACCACAGTAATAGGTACATTATACATATATACATTTAATAGTTATATTTATCCAACCTATTAGAAAAGGCGATCCAAAGTTATTACTGTACTAATGCTAATACTTTCCCGTTCGACCAAGCAATGTAAAATGTAATAGTATCATCATTATCATCATCGGCCCATTTAAGTCCCCACTGCTGGGGCACGGGCCTCCCTCAATTACATGAGTGGTAAACGCCATACTCACCACGCTTAGCAGACAGGTTTTGATATAAATGCAGAGTTTTCCTTCTCTGGGTGCTGATGATCATGCAAGCAGCTTTACCTTAGTCGCCTTTTACGACACCTCGGTAATAGTGAGGGTGGCCTATTCTACTCTGCCGGGACCATACGGTGTAATGTAATAGTATGTTTCCCAAATAAATGAATAAAAAATAGGTACAATTTTTGGCTCGACCTGGGTATCGAACCCGGGACCTCTGGCACAGCCGTCGCTTTATAGTGCGACTCACTAAGCACTACGCAGTCAAGGGTTGTAATTTGGCTTTGTCGTTACACATGTTTTCTTTTTTACCTTTATTTGGGTTAGGTACTTTTGGCATCTCCGAAAAGTTAATATTAATAATTATAAGGGTAGGTTATTTCGTTATTCAATTACTGAGAAACGGAATCCTTGGAAACGTATAAAAGGAAAATAATCTGGTGTTAAAAAGGAGTTGTCAAGTAATAGGTACAATGAACTGAATAGAGTTTGGTTTTAAGGTTGATTTTGTTGTATGTATTTGAGAAAAAATGTCAAAAGACATAACAAGCATTTTTTTTTAAATATTTATCTTCATGGTTTCAAAATCGCCATATTATTAGGTAATGGTGACGTCTCCTTATCTGTCACATCACAAATACATTTAAAAGTAAAAAAAAATGCAGACAAGGATATTTTGTACCCTCACTCACGCCGCGAAACACTGCACAGTGCTGTTTCACGCCGGTTTTCTGTGAGGTTGTGGTATCACTCGCGCCGGCCCATTCATGCCGAAGTTTGACTCTCCCACGGTAAATGGTTTATTTTAGGCAATCCGAAACACTTGCGCAATGCATTCGACTAGCGCCATCTATTGGTATTAAGTGGAACTAATCTCCCGAAACTAAGCTGACTTCGTTTTGGGAGATAGTTTCGGTAGATTCCCATTTTATAGAAAACTAGATTTCTATAAAATGGAAAACATTACGTTCATTCTAGTAATAAGTTACATTCTTAATGGTGCGGTAAAGATATGAATCACTAAATTTTTGGTTGATCGTCTATATATTGGCAACCATAGCTATCTCAACTGATCCAATGGATCGTGGCAATCAATCAACCGATACGACCGCACCTATCGACGTGTCGCCGATCTGTTATGAGTGGTGACGCTACTACGTGCTACGTCGTAGCTCGTAGCCCGTAGCCCGTAGTCGTAGCAGTGACGTAAGAGTTATAATGGTGGATGCGAGCGGGAAATTGGTCTAGTGTCATGATTGAGAGAAAAATGTTGAAACGAATTGAATTTTAATTATAGTTCGAGTTGATCAAGAGTCCAATGCGAGCGATGGCAGCTGAGTGGAGGGTCGTGGTTTGGATCCGAGTATGCACCCCTGGATTTTTGAAATATACATACATTTTGACCGTGGGGGAACCGCGTTTAGGCAGGGATGGGTCGGCTCGACCGGAATGATACCACGGCCTCAAAGAAAACCGGCAATCACATGAGGGGTAATTGCCATACTCACCACGCTTGGCAGACGGGTTGGCGATAGTTCTGATATAAATGCAGAGTTTTCCTTTTCTGGGTGCTGATGATCATGCCAGCAGCTTTATCTTAGTCGCCTTTTTCGACACCTCGGTAAGAGTGAGGGTGGCCTATTCTAATCTGCCGGGACCACACGGCAACGAGCCACTTTTGGCTACGCGCAAACTAATTCATTATATGCTTACTAATAATATCTAATAGTACGAGTATCAGCCTACATACTGTCCCACCTTTGCAGGGCAAAGGCCTCCTTCATAGAAAACAAGTAATCGTTACTATGATGGGATTAGGCTTAGTCACCGCGCTTGCCTAATGCGGATTGGTGATCACAAACCGGAGTAATGTTCAAAAAAATCGAAACATACTTTTTGCTCGTCCCGGGAATCGAACCCAGGACCCCGAGATCATGGCCCGGTACTTAAACCACTAGACCAACGGGGCGTTATTTTGTGTTTACTATTTTTCTCAAATCTTAAGTTATCTATAAGTTACATTAATCTAATTTATTATATAGCATTTCATAGTCCAGGAGGAAGTTCCTGGAGTCCTGAAATACAGGATTATCCTACCTTAGGCTTCAGTCCTCTCAAACAGTATATGTTCTGTTCTTAATTAACATAACGATTTTACTTAGATTGTAAGAAACGTAGAATGTAATGTTACGGAGGAAAATAAAGTCATTTTTATTTATTTATTTATTTTTTAATTACCAGACTCCCCAAACCCTGTATCATGGTGTTAGCATACCGGTGCCGGCCGGCATACTTTTCTTTGAGGTTATTTCTTACAATTTTGACAATTGATTAATGTCTTTTTTATTAGATATTAATTTTTCCGCACGCTTCCCGAATTAATCCGTCGCCATTATTATATCTAGCGTGAATGGTGTGTAATTAATTAATACAACCAGTTGGAAAACAAACACACACTTTATTTTCAGAAAACGGATCTACTCTTGACAACAATTATTTCAATTATAATAATAATTAGGTTATAGGTATAAAAACTACAAATTAATATAATATTTTCATATAATAATTAATAATAATGTCTCTAACCTTTAACTAATATACTATCTATGTGATGCTATCATTTAAGTGTTCTATAGCATCGATAAGAAGTGTGAAGTAATTCATAAGTAAAGTAAATAGGTCCATTTCGCGTTTTATAATTTATAATTTATGCTACGCCCAAAAGGGTAACATTTATAAGATCCTGTATAACATTCATAAAGGCAATAAATACTTTGACTTTGACTTTGACAACAGAACCACAGACAATATATCTTATACTCAAGTATAACAGATAGCATATAGCACTAGACGCCAAAGCGATAGTTCTGGACCCAACCGGAAACTACACGCTAAGATTAGGTAACAAGATCCCAATTTGAATATGAATAAAGTCCTTTATTTTTCGTAAGAACGCCTGTTAAGTTATTCCTTCAATAAACTCTATAAAACTAAGTACCTAATAAAGTTTAAGCGTTGAATTTCCGTCTAAAGTCAGGTCCATTACAGATTGCCGAGAACCTTTGCGGTAAATAAAGGTAGTTAATACTCGGATGAGGTGTTGTCCGTTTATAGCAAAATATCGATAGAAATAATAAAAAAAAATTACGTATCTCATTTCTGTGGAACGGTTTGGCTGCAGGAGTATTTCCCGACGGCTACGACTTCCGGACCATCAAGAGAAGAGCGTACTTTTTTTAAAAAAGGCCGGCAACACATAAGCGATCTCTCTGATTTCACGGATGTTGTCTCTTGCTTGTTTCTTGACCGTAATTTGAAACATTGACCGTAGTAGAGCCACGTTTCGGCATGAATGGGCCGGCTCGACTGGAATAATACCTTTGTGTCACAGAAAACCAGCGTGAAGCAGCACTGTGCTGTGTTTCGCTGCGTGAGTAAGGGCTTAAAGGTTCGCAGCGCACTTGTGACTCCACTGGTGTCGCGGGCGTCCATGGGTAGCGGCAATCAGTTACCATCAGGTGATCCGTCTGCTCGTTTGTCACCTATGACATAAAAAAGAAAGAAATACGGTTATTAACTAAGTCTATTGAAAAAATATGAAGCTTAGTGTTGATCAATACAATCTAGCGTAAAAGTAAACAGTCAATAACAAATAAATATTTTATGGATGCAAATTTTGACTTTATTCAAGAATCCAATATAATTAATTATAAAAAGCATTGCCATAGTTTCAAAATGCCAACCACCATCCACTTTGCCACAAAAGCTGTTGATTTAAGCCTAAAAAAATCGACATGTAAATAATTTAACATCACTAGTTCTCCAGCTGATTGATGAGGGCGCCACTGAGCTCTCAGTTCTGATTGGACCTAGCGCTTATAATTTATTCCATCTTTGGGTGCGTGCCTTTTATGGGCATTAATCGAGATAGGGGCGTTTGGTTTTGGGCTATTTTGAAAGCTTTTAATTATCCTAATAAAAATCAGTAACACTGTCCTCCAGCGCGTCAAGCCAACCCGGAAATTGATGCAGACCGGCAAAAAGAGGAAGATCCAGTCCCACACATTGTTACTTGCTTTGTGTATATTGTGCTAGTAGAATTCAGCTACGTAACCTTGAGACGGTTCGTTTTGAATCACCTTTGTGTAAAAGAATGTTGATTTGATTATTTAAGATTGCGTAGGAGGTATTGAACCTCGGCCACGTGTTGAGACACGATAGGTACAGTCTTCTCCAACTTACAATGATGGGCAAATTTGACGGGAAGAGGTGTCCAGGACGTAGGAAAAAATCGTTGTTGCGAATCATACGGGAGTAGACTGGTAATACCAGCGTGTAAGAACTTTTCCGTCTTGCAAAAGATAAAGAGAAGTTCAAGAAACTCGCGGCCAACCTTCAAGTTTGAAGAGGCACCCGGAGAAGAAGAATTATCCTCACCCGTATGACTCAAGTGTAGCTGACATTTCAAACATAAGGGTTGTCTTCATATTGTGTTGCTGTTATTTTTTTTTTGTTTTTAAAGTTGACAGACGAGCTGACGGATCGCCTCCTGGTAAGCGATTGTCACAGCCAAGGACACCGTAATACCTGAGGAGTCACAGGTGCGCTAGTCGCTACCAACCTTCGGTACCTTCAATCACGCAGCGAAATGCAGTAGGGATGGCAGTGGGGAACCAGTAGGTTCACGCCGGTTTTCTGTGAGGGCGTGGTATCATCCCAGTAGACCAGGCCTATTCATGCCTCCGTCCTTCTCTATTTGTCACAGGTATGATAGGTTGAAACACTTAAGAACTGAGACGTTAGATGTTATTAGTCAAGCACTATTTCCTACTTCTGAATAATAAGGTGAATAATCCAACCGCACTGGGACGTATAGGCTTCCTCGTACTCCGTAGGCACATGGGAGGATCTAGAGGTAGCGTAGGCTCACGCCGAAGAATGCGCCTGTTCACAATCACAAATAATGTGCGCACACGCCGCGCCGCCAGCGCACCCACGGCTCGGGCACTCTCACTGCTCAACGACTTGCTAACACATTTTCCTGACATGGACGTCCATAATGACAATTTAGGATTATTTCTAAAACGTCTATTACTTTTTTAAGTAAAAAAATATAGTAAATTTATTGTAATCTAGCTTGTGTATACTTTGGTGTAATAGCACTGTAAAATACCATGTTTTCTTTTTCTTAAATAAATAAATAAATAAATGCCGCTGTTGGAGTGGAGACCGCAGCTAGGCTAGTGGATAGAAGAACTCTCGCCATTGTTGTAGCTGACGATGACCTAGAAAACGGCGAGGTTTTTTTTGTGTGCAGATGAGCAGACGAATCGCCTGATGGTAAGCGATTGCCGCCGCCCATTGACACCCGCGACACCAGTGGAGTCAAAAGCAGGCTGCCAACCTGTTCTGTTGTCTGATAACTGTAACACAAGTGCTTGAGCTACTTAGTATGGAATCAGGTCAACGTATGAGATGTTGTGAGAACTATTAACCTTTCAACCCTCCTTTCCTCTGGATTAGGCCTCCGGTATCACAGCACACCTGTGTTTTTGTTACCTGACCCTAAAAGACATGGCTTATGGCAAGACGTAGGTAACATAAAAATGTTAACTATAACATTAGGTAACATACATCAAGGTTGATCCTTTTAAATTAATATCATCATCATCATCATCAGCCCATTTAAGTCCCCACTGCTGGGGCACGGGCCTCCCTAAATCACATGAAGGGTAATTGCCATACTCACCACGCTTGGCAGACGGGTTGGCGAGGGTTTAGATATAAATGCAGAGTTTTCCTTCTCTGGGTGCTGATGATCATGCCAGCAGCTTTACCTTAGTCGCCTTTTACGACACCTCGGTAAGAGTGAGGGTGGCCTATTCTACTCTGCCGGGCACCACACGGCCAAAATAATTGTTATGTAACAGAAACAGAAACAGAAACATTATTTATTTGCTTAATACACAATTTGATACAAAGATGTTATAAAAAGTATCATGGACACGGTATCCAGCCTGCCAGCAGGCGCGCAAATAGATTAAGTATAATGTAATTAACAAAACTTATAACTAGGTACTTAATTGTTTTCAAATATTATTTCTTAAATTAATATATGTATGCCTCTAAGGTCTATGCATTTGAATACTAGTGACATCTATATTATAGTTAGGGTTTAAAATAGGTCTACATTATATTATGTAATTCAAATGTGAGATCATTTTGAGATAAGTTTTTTTTTTTTAAATCTAATCTTATAATATAATAAGTATTGTATTTTACATTTATACAAATTAAGTAATTAATAACTTAATATAAATAAATAAAAAATTAAAAAGAAAACATATTTAAAAGTATAATCTAAGGTAAATAATAAATCTTTTTGTTAGTGTCTACAGTGTCTACATACATGACATTTTGGACTATTAACTATCATCAAGTTCTAAATATTCTTTAATGCTATAAAAACCCTTCTCGGCCAGCCAAGATGTAAGCGCATATTTGAAAAAATTTCCGTTTAAGATTTTGATATGAATAGGTAGTTTATTGTATAAAATGACGGACATATTATATATATTCTGTTTGTAAATATGGGCATGAGAAGGTGGTTTGTGTAACAGGAAAGTATACTTTTCTCTTAAATTTCTATTTGAAGCCTCAGTGTATTTTTTGTAATAAGTTGGATGTAGTTTGACAAAGCAGCATACTTCCTTGATGTACAGACAGGGCAAGGGAAGAATGTTAAGCTGTTTAAAAAGTGGTTTAAAAGATTCCAAGAACCTTACATTACAAATTGATCTTATACATTTTTTTTGCAGTTTGAACGCTCTATCGATGTCAACGGAGTTTCCCCACATAATTAGTCCGTAGTTAAGGACAGATGCTACGTATCCGTGATATGCTGTGAGGGCAGCTTCTATCGATATGGTCTGTCTTAGACGTTTCAAAGCATAAACGTAACGATCTAGTTTGGTGCAGATTTGGTCTATTTGTCCTTTCCAATTCAAATGTTGGTCGATATTTATGCCGAGAAATTTGAAAGTGTTTACCTGGTCAATAATATTATTATTATAAGTTAGTTTGAACTTTAACTCATTTGAGTTGTAGGAACGGCATTCCATTACTTTTGTTTTAATTAAATTAATTTTTAAGTTATGACTTTCAAGCCATTGTATTATATTTGAGAGAGTTAAATTTGCAATTTCTTCTATTGATTTATTTTTTTCGGATTTTATGATTAATGTGGTATCATCGGCAAAAAGTATAGATTTGTGTTTTATAGCGTTCGGTAATAATTTAGGTGTGCTTTAAAATTACTACAGTTTCTGAAATGAACTTGACAGCTATTATAGCTGCGTTTTGGAGCCATTACTCGTATAAATAATGATTTTGATCGTTGCTACCAATTACGCAATCTTAAATAATCAAATCAACATTCTTTTTCACAAAGGTGATTCAAAACGAACCGTCTCAAGGTTACGTAGCTAAATTCTACTAGCACAATATACACAAAGCCAGTAACAATGTGTGGGACTTTCCAATGAAGTGCGAAGACTTTTGACCATGGGCCACGCACACACGCCTCACAGAAAACCAGCGTGACGTACTCTTACTACAAATTTATGAGTTCAATATATAAATGTATATGTTTGATGGTGTTTCCGGACAGATAAGAGCTCGTGACCTTCACGAGCTACTTTTGAGCAAGTGCTACATAATAGCATGTGTGTACGGACGCGCTACAAAAATCATTCTAATTTGGTGCATGCTCAAAAATCTCCGGTCGATGTTTAAGAATGTTACCTGTATTACGGGTGGAAGGAGGAATGCTTTAGCACGTGTAAACAGGTTTGCTTATTTTTAAGCATTCTAAAATACGGGCACCTAATAGCATGCTTATTGATAGCAAATGTAGACGGTTCCTTAAGCATGCTCATATTTAGAATGCTTGAAAATCATGCTACAACGAAGTAACAGTAGCTTGAAAGCCGACTGTTCATAATTACGATTTTCTGGGAGGCGTTGATCGCTTATATAAGGTGTGCTCGTTTGTCCAGTATATTGAAAAAAAAGGTTTCCTGTCTAAGGGTTGCCAAGGTAAGACGACAGTCGCATAATGAAGCGAGAATGTTAAATTACCAATGATCGGAGAGGTAGAGCTATTTGGGTTTATTGACCGCAAACATAGATGTTAATATGGACATGCCGGGATTCTGACTATGATCCCGGGATTAAAATAAATATTTTATTTTTATTTTAGAGTAAACTATTTAACGCATTTTAATCATGAAAGGGCTATGGATACATAAACGTGCGATACCATCATATTTACTAACAGATTGTTCCTTTCTATCTAACGTACATATGTGGAATTTTGAAAGAACACATAGAACTTTTTAATTAACATGGTATATTTTAATTAATATGGCACAAAGTGTTTATGTATAAGTTCGTAAGGCTGATGCTAATGGTCGTAAACGAAAGTAGCTGTTAATAGTATGAAGTATATATTTAATCCCGCGATTCCAGGTATGTCCATATTATTTGAAAAAAAAAATGCAAGTACCAAAAATAGCTCTACCTACTCCCGATCATAGGTTATTACGATTGGTTATTACAACCAGACTTGCCGAATTCTGGATCAAGCTTCAACCGTACCTCCGAAGCTCGGGACGCAACTAGCAATTTTTGCGGTGGATTGGTGAGCGGAACACTCACCAATCTCCCATCAATTACACTTTAAGATGAGGAATGTAATAAAATCTTATGCGATGCCTACTGTTTTTTTTATAAGTTTAATGACATACCATAGTTTATAAGTAAAACTGTTCCTGATTTAGACATATTCGACAATGTGTTTTCTAAATTCAAATCGTTGGTGACAGAGTATCTATCAGGCCACTAGCCTGATGGATGCTCTTAGCTCTGTCACTACTGTCACGCCTAGCACTAAATTTTTTTTAACTTATCTAATTTAATTTAATTAAGATACATAAGGAATAAAAACAAATGTTTTCTCATAAACGCTATGTACGCCGTTATTTAGATGCATATCAGAACTGTGACCTTATTAATATGTGGCTTGTGATTGTAATAATATGTATCATGTGGCTGTACTAAATAAATAAATAAATAGACATACCAGAGACTCCAGGTCCGTGCCTTTGTTTGCTAGTTACAGAGTTTGTTTGCTTGCTTATACTAGTTATGTTTCTCCGCGCACAAAAATTATCGGAAACTCAAAAATAAGGTACATGGTAGAAATCCCGTAAATAACTATACTAATCTAAAATGACTTTCCTTACATGAATACATTGACTTATCTATTTTCTTGCTAACTTAACAATACCGCCTACATGCGTTACTGTTTTTACTTGTACTGTTGCAAGGGGTCACTAGCTTAGGTCATATTTCTCGGACAGGATAAATATAGATCCCTTGAGGCCGGTGGGGTAATGTACAGTTGGAAAGGTTGCTTTATGGCTAAGCGTACAATCTTCTGTAGTTGATGGTACAAATAAGTTATTGAACTTGGGGAAGAAAAAAAATAATTTGTGAAAATGTCTATGTGAGTGGAATACTCGTAGAATCTTTATTTGCATAATTAGACATAATATATCCTCCAACCGATTTCGGCTAAGGCGGCCAATATCAACGATCAGCCACTTACGCAGGATATATTATTGTGCTCAAGTGTGTGCGGAAACACAAGTGCACTCTCTATTCTTTTGCCCTCATAATCCGATGGGACAACATAGTGATACGACCGGAGCGGAGGCAGGACCAACGGCTTAACGTGCTTTCCGAGGCACGGGGGTACAAGACCGCCAACTCCAGGCTGACACTGAGAATTTCTTAACAGAAAAACTCAGGTACAAATATTGGCACGACCCGGGGATCGAACCCCCGACCCGATGCAGCTTTAAAGTGCAATGCACTATTAACTGCGCCAACGAGGCAGTCGTACTAAATAAGACACTAAATGACATATAAAACGCCCGGCGGCATGTCGAAGATAAAACCTCGATGCATGAAACCTTCTTTGTTAACCGACTTCAAAAAAAAGATAATACGGCGAACAAACATACACACATTTAAATATAATAGGTAGGCAGACGAACAGACGGATCACCTGATGGTAAGCGATTGCCGCCGCCCATGGACACCCGCGACACCAGTAGAGTCACAAGTGCGCTGCCAACCTTTAAACCCCCCCATCCCCCGGATTGGATATTTAAACTTAACTAAAACCAGAAGTCAGTTTTTTCATATTTTTGGTACCATTTATAGCAAGGTATCAGCCTTTAAACTGTCCCACTGCAGGGCAAAGGCCTCCATCATAGAAATCAAGTCATCACTACTATGATGGGATTAGGCTTAATCGCTTGCCAAATGCGGATTGGTGATCTTGGTACCATTTATTTTTGGTAGAATAAAGAATAATGCTTTTAAATTGAAGAATACGTACATATATTTCATACATTCTTTTTTTTTGTTATGGCGTCTATCGAATTTCGGTTTAACTTTGCCAACTGATTAAAGAAACACATGTTCGTAGACGAAATTGTCCGGTGTTTATAGCTGGATCTCTATAATTAATTGAGTTTTAATTATATTATTATAAAAAATGTACAATAAGTTGCCACAAAATGTTATTGAGTTACCAACGCATAAATTTAAATCCCACGT
>CM032475.1:730802-780503 GCA_019059595.1 Marasmia exigua
AGACCCCAGGCGGGAATATCGGATTAGGGCAGAATCGATCTGCAGCAAACTAAGAGTGTTTTTCAGTATGTTTTTTCGTTAGGCAACACGGAAAAACGATAATTAAACCATTTCCGTATCATGATGTTAATTTTTAGCATCAAGCCATACCCAGGCGGAATATCGGATTTGGTCATTATCGAATCTGCACAACTAAAAGTGTTTTCGTATGTATTTCAGTAGCAACACTGAAAAAGATATTTAACATCGTATCAGTGAAGTTTGATTTGAGCATCAAGCCATAATTTTTAGCATCATAATCGATCTGCAGCAACTAAGAGTGTTTTCGTATGTATTCGTGAAGGCAACACGGAAAAACGATATTTAACACCGTAAGCAGTGAAGTGGAATTTTTAGGCATCAAGCCGATACCCAGCCGTATATCATATTAGGTCATTATCGATCTATTTTGCAAAATAAGATGTTTTCGTATATTTTTTGTGTAGGCCAACACGGAAAAACGATATTTAACAATCGTATCATTATGTTGAATTTTTAGCATCAAGCCATACCCCAGGCCGGATTCGATTTGGTCATAATCAATCTGCAGCAAACTAAGAGTGTTTTCGTATGTCTTTCGTGTAGGGCTCAGACGGAAAACGATATTTAACATCAGTATCAGTGATGTTGAATTTTTTAGCATCCAGCCATACCCCCGGTCTGGAATATCGGATTTGGTCATAATCAATCTGCAGCAACTAAAGTGTTGTTCGTATGTAATTTCGTATATGGCAACACAGAAAAACGAGATTCAGCATCGTATCAGTGTGTTGAATTTTTAGCATCAAACCATACCCCTAGGCTGAATATCGGATTAGGTCATAATCGATCTGCAGCAAACTAAGAGTGGTTTTCGTATGTTTTTTCGTGTAGGCAGCACACGGAAAATTATATTTAACATCAAATCAGTGAAGTCAAATTTAAGCATCAAGCCATACCACAGGCCGGAATTTCGTATTTGGTCTATCGAATCTGCAGCAACTAAGAGTGTTTTCGTATTATTTCGTGAAGGATACGGAAAATGTATTTAAACATCGTATCATGATGCTGAATTTTTAGCATCAAGCTTATACCCCAGGCCGTATACAGATTTGTCATTATCGATCTGTTGCCAAATAGACGTTTTCGTATGTTTTTCGTGTAGGCAACCACGGAAAAACGATATCTAACATCGTCTCTAAAGTTGAAATTTTTAGCATCAAGCCATACCCTAGTTCGGAATACGGATTTGGTCATATCGATCTGGCAGCAAACAGAGTGTTTTCGTATGTATTTCGTGAAAGCAACACGGAAAAACGATATTTAAAACATCCTCTCAGTGATGTTGAATTTTTAGCATCAGGCCATACTCCCAGCCGGAATATCGATTTGTCATTATCGATCTGCAGCAACTAGAGAGTGTTTCGAGTATGTATTTCATAGTAGCAACACGAAAAACGATATTTAACATCGTAATCAGTGAAGTTGAATTGTGAGCATCAAGCAATACCCCAGTCGGTATATCAGATTAGGTCATTATCGATCTATTGCAAAATAAGATGGTTTTCGTATATTTTTTGTGTAGGCAACACGAAAAACGATATTTAACAGATTATCAGTGATGTTGAATTTTTAGCATCAAGCCTACCCCAGTCCGTAATATCGATTTGGTCATAATCGATTGCAGCAAACTAGAGTGTTTTCGTATGTATTTCGTATTGGCAAAACACAAAAAACGATATTCAGTCCATCGTATCAGTGATGTTGAATTTTTAGCATCAAGCCATACCCCAGGCTGGAATATCGGATAGGTCATAATCGATCTGCGCACTAAGAGTTTTTCACAGTATGTATTCGTGTAGGCAACGACGAAAAACGATATCAGCATCGTATCAGTGATGTTGAATTTTTTATCATCAATCAATACCGCCAGGCTGAATATTCGGATTAGGGCTAATATCGATCTGCAGCAAACTAAGAGTGTTTTCGTATGTTTTTCGTGTAGGCAACACGGAAAAACGATATTAACATCGTATCAGTGATGTTGAATTTTAGCATCAAGCCATACCCCAGGCGGCGGAATTCGGATTTGGTCATATCCGATCTGCAGCAAACTAAGAGTATTTTCGTATGTATTTCATGTATCAACACGGAAAAACGATATTTAACATCGTATCAGTGAAGTTTAATCTTGAGCATCAAGCCATAATTTTTAGCATCATAATCGATCTGCAGCAATACTAAGAGTGTTTTCGTATGTATTTCCGTGAAGGCAACAACGGAAAAACCGATAGTTTAAACAGCACCCGTATCAGTGAGTGGAATTTTTAGCATCAGCCATACCCCAGGACACGGATATCAGCTGATGTCATTATCGATCTATTGCAAAATAGAGATGTTTTCGGTATATTTTTTGTGTAGGCACACGGAAAAACATATTTAACATCGTATCAGTGATGTTGGAATTTTTAGCATCAAGCCATAACCCAAGAGTGTTTTTCTGTATGATTTTTCGTGTAGGCAACACGGAAAAAAAAAACGATAATTAAACATCGTATCAGTGAATGTGGAATTTTTAGCATCAAGCATACCCAGGCCGGAATATCGGATTTGGTCATTATCGATCTAGCAGCAAACTAGAGTTGTTTCGTATGGTATTTAGTAGGCAACGGAAAAAAAACGATATTTAACATCGTATCAGTGAAGTTGAATTTTGAGCATCAAGCATACCCCATCCGGTAGATCAGATTAGGCATATCGCTATTGCCAAAATAGAGGGTTTTCGTGATATTTTTTGTGTAGGCAACCCCCCCCTCCCCCCCCCTCCGGAAGAAAAACGATATTTAACATCTCGTATCAGTGAGTTGAATTTTTAGCATCAAAGCCATACACCAGGCCGGAATATCGGATTTGGTCATAAGCGGATCTGGCAGAAAACTAAGAGTGTTTTGTATGTATTTCGTATTGCAACACAGAAAACAAACGATATCAGCATCGTAGCAGTGATGTTGAATTTTTTTAGCATCAAGCATACCCCAGGGGGAATATCGGATTAGGGCATAATCGATCTGCAGCAAACTACGAGTGTTTTCGTATGTTTTTCGTGAGCAACACGGAAAAACGATTAAGTAACTATCGTATCAGTGATGTTGATTTTTAGCATCAAGCCATACCCCAGGCCGGAATATCGTCTATTTGGTCATTTATCGGGGGGGGGGGAAAAATTTTTTAGCAGCAAACTAAGAGTGTTTCGTATGTATTGCATGTAGGCAACACGGAAAAAAAAGATATTTACATCCGTAATCAGTGAAGGTTGAATTTTGGCATCAAGCCAATATTTTTAGCATCATAACGATCTGCAGCAAACTAAGAGTGTTTCGTATGTATTACGTGAGCAACACGGAAAAACGATTATTTAACACCGTTTATCAGTGAAGTGGATTTTTAGCATCAAGCCATACCCAGGCCGGTATATCAGATTAGGTCATATCGATCTATTGCAAAATAGATGTTTTCGTATATTTTTTTGTGTAGGCAACACGGAAAAAACCGCATATTTAACAATCGGTATCAGTGATGTGAATTTTTAGCATCAAGCCATACCCCAGGCCGGAATATCGGATGGTCATAATCAAATCTGCAGAAAACTAAGAGGGTTTCGTCTGTCTTTCGTGTAGCAGACGGAAAAACGTATTTAAACATCGTAGCAGTGATGTGAATTTTTAGAATCAAGCCATACCCCAGGCTGGAATATCGGATGTGGTCATAATCAATCTGCAGCAAAACTCAAGAGTGTTTCGTATGCATTTCGTATTGGCAAACACAGAGAAACGATATCAGCATCGTATCAATGATGTTGAATTTTTAGCCATCAAGCCATACCCCAGATGGAATAAGGATTAGGTCATAATCGATCCGCCAGCAAACTAAAGAGTGTTTTCGTATGTTTTCGTGTAGGCAACACGAAGAATGATATTTAATCAAATACATGAAGTCAAAATTTTAAGCATCAAGCCATACCCAGGCGGATATCGGATTTGGTCCATAATCGATCGCAGCAAAACTAAGAGTGTTTTCGTATGTATTCGTGTAAGGCAATACGGAAAAATGGATATTTAAACATCGCAGGCATTGATGCTGAATTTGTAGCATCAAGCTATGACCCAGGCCGGTATATCAGATTTGGTCATTATCGATCGTTGCAAAATAAGACGGTTTTCGTATGTTTTCTGTAGGCAAACGGAAAAAAAAACGATATCTAACATAGTATCAGTAAAGTTGAATTTTTAGCATCAAGCCAGACCCTAGGTCGGAATATCGGATTTGGTCATAATCGATCTGCAGCAAACTAAGAGTGTTTTCGTATGGTTTCGTGAAAGCACACGGAAAAAACGTATTAACCACCGTCTCACTGAAGTGGAATTTTAGAATCAAGCATACCCAGGCAGGTTATATCAGTTAGGTCATTATCGTCTATTGCAAAATAAGATGGTTTTCGTATATTTTTTGTGTAGGCAAAAACACGGAGAAAAACGATATTAACATCGTATCAGTGATGTGACAATTGTTGCATCAAAGCCATACACCAGGCCGGAATATCGGATTTGGTCATATCCGATCTGCAGCAAACTTAGAGTGTTTTCGTATGTATTTCTTGTATGGCAACACGAAAACGATATTGAACATCGTATCAGTGAGTTAAATTTTTAGCATCAAGCCATACCCCAGGCCGGATATCGGATTTGGTTATAATCGATCTGCCAGCAAAATAAGAGTGTTTTCGTATGATTCGTGTAGGCAAACGAAAAACCGATATTAAACATCGGATCACTGAAGTGAATGTAAGCATAAAGCCATACCCAGGCTGAATATCGGATTAGGGGTCGTAATCGATATGCAGAGCAAACTACGAGTGTTCGTATGGTATTTCGGAATGCAACCACGAAAAACGATATTTAACACGTATCAGTGAAGTGAATTGTAGCATCAAGCCATACCCCAGGCCGGAATATCGATTTGGTCATAATCAATCTGCAGCAAACTAAGACGTTGTTTTCGTATGTCTTTCGTGTAGGCAAGACGGAAAAACGATATTTTAACATCGTATCAGTTGATGTTGAATTTTTAGCATCAAGCCATACCCCAGGCTGCGAATATCGGATTTGGTCATAAATCAAATCTGCAGAAACTAAGAGTGTTCCGTATGTATTATTGGCAACACAGAAAAACGATATTCAGAATCGTATCAGTGATGTGAATTTTTAGCATCAAGATACCCCAGTCTGGAATTTATCGGATTAGGTCAATAATCCGACTGTGCAGCAAACTAAGAGTGTTTTCGTAGTGTTTCGTGTAGCAACACGGAAAATGGATAATTTAACACTCAAATCAGTGAAGTCAAATTTAAGCATAAGCCATACCCCAGTCGGAATATCGGATTTGGTCATAATCGATCTGCAAGCAAACTAAGAGTGTTTTCGTATGTATTTCGTGAAGCAATACGGAAAAATGATTAGTGACATGTATGCATTAGATGCTGAAATTTTTAGCATCAAGCTATACCCGGCCGGTATATCAGATTGGTCAATATCGATCTGTGCAAAATAAGACGGTTTTCGTATGGTTTCGTTGGTAGGCAAAACCGGAAAAACGATATCTAACATTGTATCAGTAAAGTTGAATTTTTTCGCATCAAGGCCATACCCTAGGTCGGGAATATCGGATTTGGTCATAATCGATCTGCAGCAAACTAAGAGTGTTTTCGTATGTGTTTCGTGAAAGCACACGGAAAAAAAACGACATTTAACACCGTCTCACTGAAGTGAATTTTAGCATCAAGCATACCCCAGGCCCGTATATACGATTAGGTCAATTATCGACTATGCAAATAAGAGTTTTGTATATTTTTGGGTAGGCAACACGGACAAACGATATTACATCGTATCAGTGATGTTGAATTGTTAGCATCAAGCCATACCCCAGGCCGGGAATATCGGATTTGGTCAAATCTGATCTGCAGCAAACTTAGAGGTTTTCGTATGTATTTCGTTGTAGGCAACACGGAAAAAAAGATATGAAACATCGTATCAGTGATGTTAAATTTTGCATCAAGCCATACCCCAGGACGGGCATATCGGATTTGGTCATAATCGCTCTGCAGCAAACTAAGAGTGTTTTCGTATGTATTTCGTGTAGGCAACACGGAAAAAACGATATAAAACATGGAATCACTGAAGTTGGAATAAGCATAAAGCCATACCCAGGCGGAATATTCGGATTAGGTCGTAATGATCTGCACGCAAACTAAGAGTGTTTCGTATGTATTTCGTGTTAGGCAACACTTTTTGGAAAACGATATTTAAATCGTATCAGTGATGTTGAATTCTTAGAATCAAGCCATACACCAGGCCGTAATATCGGATTGGTCATAATCGATCTGCAGCAACTAGAGTGTTTTTGTATGTTATCGTTGTAGGGGCAACTACGAAAAAACGATATTCACACATCGGATCACTGAAAGTGAATTTTTAGCTCAAGACATACCCCAGCCGGAATATCGGATTCGTCATAATCGAATCTGCAGGCAAAAAACTAAAAGAGTGTTTTCGTATGATTTCATGTAGGCAACAGAAAACGATATTTAACATCGTATCAGTATGAAGTTGAATTTTAGCATCAAGCCATAATTTTAGCATCATAATCGATCTGTCAGCAACTGAAGAGTGTTTGTATGTATTCGTGAAGCAAACACGGAAAACGATATTTAAACACCTCGTATCAGTGAAGTGATTTTTAGCATCCAAGCCAGTACCCCAGGCCGGTAATATCAGATTGGGTAATTATGATCTATTGCCAAAAATAAGATGTTTAGTTATATTTTTTGTATAGGCAACACGGAAAAACGATATTAAATCGTATCAGTGATGTTTGAATTTTTAGCATCAAGCCATACCCCAGGCCGAAATATCGGATTTGGTGCATAATCGAAATCTGCAGCAAACCCTAAGAGTTGTTTTCGATGTATTTCGTGAGGGCAACACGAAAAAAAACGATATTAAACATCGTCATCAGGGATGTTGAATTTTACGCATCAACAACCACCGGATGGATATCGATTTGGTGATAAATCGATCTGCAGGCAAACTAAGGAGTTTCGTTTTCGTATGTATTTCGTGTAAGGCAAACACGGAAAACGATATTCAGCATGTATCAGTGATGTTGAATTTTTAGCATCAAGCCATACCCCAGGCTGGAATATCGGATAGGTCATAATCGATCTGCAGCAAAATAAGAGGTGTTCGTATGTTTTTCGCGTTGTGGGCAACACGGAAAAGATATTTAACATCAAATCAGTGAAGTCAAATTTTAAGCATCAAGCCATACCCCAGGCGGAAATCGGATTTGGTCATAATCGATCTGCAGCAAACTAAGCGTGTTTTGTAGTATTTCGTGAAGGCAATACGAAAAAATGATATTTAACATTCGTATCATGATGCTGAATTTTAGCATTTCAAGCTATACCCCAGGCCGGTATATCGATTTGCGTCAGTATCGATCTGGTGCAAAATAACGGACGGTTTTCGGATGTTTTTCGTGTAGGCAACACGGGAAAAAACGATATTCAACATGCGTATCAGTGATGTTGAATTTTCAGCTTGCCAGGCATGCGGGGGCCAGCCCCCCGGGATATCGGATTCGGTCATAATCGATTCTGCAGCAAAACTAAAGAGTGTTTTCGTATGTATTCGTGTAGGCAACACGGGGAAAACGCTATTTAACATCGTATCAGTGAAGGTTGTGAATTTTAGCATCAAGCGTACACCAGGCCGGATATAGATTTGGTCATATCGATCTGCAGCAAAACTAAGAGTGGTTTGGTATGTATTTCGTGTAGGCAACACGGATAAACGATAGTCAGCATCGTATTCAGTGATGTGAATTTTTCGCATCAAGCCTACCCCAGGCTGGAATATCGGATTAGGTCCATAATCAATCTGAGCAAACTAAGAGTGTTTTCGTTATGTATTTTCGTGAAGGCAACACGGAAAAAAAAACGATATTTAACATCAAATCAGTGAAGTTTATTTTTGTTATTCAGTTATCTGATCAGTAGTTAGGAAGAGTGCTCCTATGACAAAGGTGCGTTATGCACCTAATAGAGGAAAGTCGACACCAATTTGTACAGAATTTTGTGAATTGAATAAATATTATTTTAATTTAATTTATTTATTTATTTATTTAAGTTAAACTTAAGCATTCAAGCCATACCCAGGCCGGAATATCGGATTTGGTCATAATGATTTGACAGAAACTAGAGTGGTTTTCGTATGTTTAGTGTAGGCAAGACGGAAAAAACGATATTTAAAACATCGTATCATGATGTGAATTTTTAGCATCAAGCCAACCCCAGGCTGAATTCGATTGGTCCATAATCAATCTGCAGCAAAATAGAGGTTTTCGTACGTATTTAGTATGCGACAACACAGAAAAAACGATATCAGGCATCGTATCAGTGATGGTTGAATTTTTAGCATAAGCCATACCCCAAAGCTGGAATATCGGATTAGGTCATATCGATCATCTGCAGCAAACTAAGAGTGTTTCGTATGTTTTCGTGTAGGCAACACGGAAAAATGATCATTTAACATCAAAATATCGTGAAGTCAAATTTTACGCATCAAGCCCAACCCCAGGACCGGAATATCGGATTGGTCTTATCGATCTTGCAGCAAACTAAGAGTGGTTTTCGTATGTATTTCATGTAGGCCAACACGAAAAACGATATTTAACATCGTATCAGTGAAGTTGTAATTTTTAGCATCAAGCCATACCCCAGGCCGGTATATCAGATTGGTCATTATCGATCTTTGCAACAACTAAGATGGTTTTTCGTATATTTTTTCATGTAGGCAACACGGAAAAAACGATATTTAACATCGTATCAGTGAAGTTGAATTTTTAGCATCAAGCCATACCCCAGGCCGGAATATCGGATTTGGTCATAATCGATCTGCAGCAAACTAAGAGTGGTTCTGTTTTTCGTTGTATTTAGTGTAGGCAACACGAAAAAACGAATTCAACATCGGATCAATGAGTTGAATTTTAAGCATTAAAGCATACCAGGCTGAAATCGGATTTGGTCGTAATCGATCTGCAGCAACTAAGAGTGTTTTCGTATGTATTTCGAGTAGGCAAAACACGGAAAACTCGATATTTAAACATCGTAATCAGTGATGTTGAATTTTTAGCATTAAAGCCATACCCAAGGCCTAATATCGGATTGGTCATAATACGATCTGCAGCAAGACTAGAGTGTTTTTGTATGGATTTCGTGTTAGGCAACACGAAAAAACGATATTCAACATCGGATCACTGAAGTTGAATTTTTTAGCTCAAGCATACCCCAGGCCGAATATCCGGGATTTGGTCATATCGACTGCAGCAAACTAGAGTGTTTTCGTATGTATTTATGTAGGCAACACGGAAAAACGATATTTAACATAGTAATCAGTGAAGTTGAATTTTTAGGCATCAAGCCATAATTTTTAGCATCCATTAATCGATCTGCAGCAAACTAACGAGTGTTTTCGTATGTAATTACGTGCAGCAAAAACCGGAAAAACGATATTTAAAACCGTATCAGGAAGTGGAATTTTTAGCATCAAGCCATACCCCAGGCCGGTATATCAGATTAGGTCATTATCGACTATTGCAAAATAAGTGGTGTTCGTTATATTTTTTGTGTAGGCCAACACGGGAAGAAAAAACGATATAACATCGTATCGTGATGTTGAATTTTAGCATCAAGGCCATACCCCAGGCCCGGATATCGGATTGGTCATAATCGATCTGCCGCAAACTAAGGAGTGTGTTCGTATGTATTTCGTGTAGGGCAACACGGAAAAAACGATATTTAACATCGTATCAGTGATGCTTGAATTTTTAGCATCAAGCCATACCCCAGGCCGGTATATCGGATTTGGTCTAATCGATCTGCATGCAAACTAAGAGTGTTTTTGTATGTATTTCGTGTAGGCAACACGGAAAAACGATATTCTCAGCATCGTATCAGTGAGAAGTGAATTTTTAGCATCAAGCCATACCCCAGGCTCGGAATATCGGATTTGGTCATAATCGAATCTGCAGCAAACTAAGAGTGTTTTCGTATGTATTTCGTGAAAGCAACACGGAAAACGATATTTAACACCGTATCATGATGTTGAATTTTTAGCATCAAGCCATACCCAGGCCGGAATATCGGATTGGTCATAATCGATCTGCAGCAAAATAAGAGTGGTTTTCGTATGTATTTTCGTGTAGGCAACACGGAAAAACGATATTCAGCATCGTATCAGTGATGATGAATTTTTTAGCATCAAGCCATACCCCAGGCCGGAATATCGGATTTGGTCATAATCGCATCTGCAGCAAACTAAGAGTGTTTTCGTATGTATTTCGTGTAAGGCAACACGGAAAAACGATAGTCAACATCGTATCAGTGATGTGTGAAGTGTCAGCTTGCAGGCATGCCCCAGGCGGGATATCGGATTCGGTCATAATCGATCTGCAGCAAACTAAGAGTGTTTTCGTATGTATTTCGTTAGGCAACACGGGAAAAACGATATTTAACATCGTATCAGTGAAAAGTGAAATTTTAGCATCAAGCCATAACAGGCCGGAATATCGGTTTGGGTCATAATCGATCTGCAGCAACTAAGAGTGTTTTGGTATGTATTTCGTGTAGGCAACACGGATAAAACGATATCGCATCGTATCAGTGATGTTGAATTTTATGCATCAAGCCATACCCCAGGCTGGAAGATCGGAGGATTAGGTCATAATCAATATGCAGCAAAAAACTAAGAGTGTTTTCGTATGTATTCGGTAGCAAACACGGAAAAAACGATATTAACATCAAACTCAGTGAAAGTGTATTATTTGTTTATTCAGTTATCTGATGAGTAGTAAGGAGAGAAGATCGGATCACTTAATTTGAATTTTAAGCATCAAGCCATACCCCAGGCCGGAATACGGATTTGGTCATAATCGATCTGCAGCAAACTAAGAGTGTTTTCGTATGGTATTTCGTGTAGGCAACACGGAAAAACGATATTTAACCTCGTATCAGTGAAGTTGAATTTTTAGCATCAAGCCATACCCCAGGCCGGAATATCGGATTTGGTCATAATCGATCTGCAGCAAACTAAGAGTGTTTTCGTATGTATTTCGTGTAGGCAACACGAAAAAACGATATTTAACATCGGATCACTGAAGTTGAATTTTAAGCATCAAGCCATACCCCAGGCCGGAATATCGGATTTGGTCATAATCGATCTGCAGCAAACTAAGAGTGTTTTCGTATGTATTTCGTGTAGGCAACACGGAAAAAACGATATTTAACATCGTATCAGTGAAGTTGAATTTTAGCATCAAGCCATACCCCAGGCCCGGTAATATCGGATTTGGTCATATCGATCTGCAGCAAACTAAGAGTGTTTTCGTATGTATTTCGTGTAGGCAACACGGAAAAACGATATTTTAACAATCGTATCAGTGAAGTTGAATTTTTAGCATCAAGCCATACCCCAGGCCGGAATATCGGATTTGGTCATAATCGATCTGCAGCAAACTAAGAGTGTTTTCGTATGTATTTCGTGTAGGCAACACGGAAAAAACGATATTTAACATCGTATCAGTGAAGTTGAATTTTTAGCATCAAGCCATACCCCAGGCCGGAATATCGGATTTGGTCATAATCGATCTGCAGCAAAACTAAGAGTGTTTTCGTAGTGTATTTCGTGTAGGCAACACGGAAAAACGATATTTAACATCGTATCAGTGAAGTTGAATTTTTAGCATCAAGCCATACCCCAGGCCGGAATATCGGATTTGGTCATAATCGATCTGCAGCAAACTAAGAGTGTTTTCGTATGTATTTCGTGTAGGCAACACGGAAAAACGATATTTAACATCGTATCAGTGAATGTTGAATTTTTAGCATCAAGCCATACCCCAGGCCGGAATATCGGATTTGGTCATAATCGATCTGCAGCAAACTAAGAGTGTTTTCGTATGTATTTCGTGTAGGCAACACGGAAAAACGATATTAACATCGTATCAGTGAAGTTGAATTTTTAGCATCAAGCCATACCCCAGGCCGGAATATCGGATTTGGTCATAATCGATCTGCAGCAAACTAAGAGTGTTTTCGTATGTATTTCGTGTAGGCAACACGGAAAAAACGATATTTAACATCGTATCAGTGAAGTTGAATTTTTAGCATCAAGCCATACCCCAGGCCGGAATATCGGATTTGGTCATAATCGATCTGCAGCAAACTAAGAGTGTTTTCGTATGTATTTCGTGTAGGCAACACGGAAAAACGATATTTAACATCGTATCAGTGAAGTTGAATTTTTAGCATCAAGCCATACCCCAGGCCGGATAATCGGATTTGGTCATAATCGATCTGCAGCAAACTAAGAGTGTTTTCGTATGTATTTCGTGTAGGCAACACGGAAAAAACGATATTTAACATCGTATCAGTGAAGTTGAATTTTTAGCATCAAGCCATACCCCAGGCCGGAATATCGGATTTGGTCATAATCGATCTGCATGCAAATAAGAGTGTTTTCGTATGTATTTCGTGTAGGCAACACGGAAAAACGATATTTAACATCGTATCAGTGAATGTTGAATTTTTAGCATCAAGCCATACCCCAGGCCGGATATCGGATTTGGTCATAATCGATCTGCAGCAAACTAAGAGTGTTTTCGTATGTATTTCGTGTAGGCAACACGGAAAAACGATATTTAACATCGTATCAGTGAAGTTGAATTTTTAGCATCAAGCCATACCCCAGGCCGGAATATCGGATTTGGTCATAATCGATCTGCAGCAAACTAAGAGGGTTTTCGTATGTTTTTTGTGTAGGCAACACGAAAAAACGATATTTAACATCGTATCAGTGAATGTTGAATTTTTAGCATCAAGCCATACCCAGGCCGGATATCGGATTTAGGTCATAATCGATCTGCAGCAAACTAAGAGTGTTTTCGTATGTATTTCGTGTAGGCAACACGGAAAAACGATATTTAACATCGTATCAGTGAAGTTGAATTTTAGCATCAAGCCATACCCCAGGCCGGAATATTCAGATTTGGTCATAATCGATCTGCTTGCAAAATAAGACGTGTTTTCGTATGTATTTCGTGTAGGCAACACGGAAAAAACGATATTTAACATCGTATCAGTGAAGTTGAATTTTTAGCATCAAGCCATACCCCAGGCCGGAATATCGGATTTGGTCATAATCGATCTGCAGCAAACTAAGAGTGTTTTCGTATGTATTTCGTGTAGGCAACACGGAAAAATGATATTTAACATCAAACAGGAACGTCAAATTTTAAGCATCAAGCCATACCAGGCCGAATATCGAGATTGGTTATAATCGATCGGCAGAAAACTAAAAGTTGTTTCGTATGTATTCGTGAAGGAATACGGAAAAATGATATTTAAACATCGTATCATTGATGCTGAATTTTTGCATCAAGCTTATACCCCAGGCGGTATATAGATTTGGTCATTACGTCTAGTTGAAAAAAATAAGAGGTTTTCGTAATGTTTTTCGTGTAGGCAACACGGAAAAAACGATATCAACATCGTTATCAGTGTGTTGAATATTTTCAGATTGCAGGCATGCCCCATGCGGGAATCGGAATCGGTCATAATCGATCTGCAGCCAAACTAAGAGTGTTTCGTATGTATTTCGTGTAGGCAACACTGAACAACGATATTTTAACATCGTATCAGTGAAGTTGAATTTTAGCATCAAGCCATACACCAGGCGGAATTCGATTTGAGGCATAATCGATCTGCAGCAAACTAAGAGTGTTTTCGTATGTATTTCGTGTAGGCAACACGGAAAAACGATATTAACATCGTATCAGTGAAGTTGAATTTTTAGCATCAAGCATACCCCAGGCCGGAATATCGGATTTAGGTCATAATCGATCTGCAGCAAACTAAGAGTGTTTCGTATGTATTTCGTGTAGGCAACACGGAAAAAACGATATTTAACATCGTAATCAGTGAGTTGAATTTTTAGCATCAAGCCATACCCCCAGGCCGGAATATCGGATTTGGTCATAAATCGATCCTGCAGCAAACTAAGAGTGTTTTCGTATGTATTTCGTGTAGGCAACACGGAAAACGATATTTAACATCGTATCAGTGAAGTTGAATTTTTAGCATCAAGCCATACCCAGGCCGGAATATCGGATTTGGTCATAATCGATCTGCAGCAAATAAGAGTGTTTTCGTATGTCTTTCGTGTAGGCAACACGGAAAAAAACGATATTTAACATCGTATCGTGATGTTGAAATTTTTAGCATCAAGCCATACCCCAGGCCGGGAATATCGGATTTTGGTCATAATCGATCTGGCCAGCAAAACTAAGAGTGTTTTTGTATGATTCGTGTATGGCAACACCGAAAAAAACGATATTTTACATCGGTATCAATGAAGTTGAATTTTAGCATCAGCCTACCCCAGGCCGGAATATCGGATTTGGTCATAATCCATCTGCAGCAACTAAGAGTGTTTTCGTATGTCTTCGTGTAGGCAAGACGGAAAACGATATTTAACATCGTATTCAGTGATGTTGAATTTTAGCTCAAGCCATACACAGGCTGACGAATATCGGATTTCGGTCATAATCAATCTGCAGCAAAACTAAGAGTGTTTTCGTATGTATTCGTAGTGGACAACAAAGAAAAACGATATCAGCATCGTATCCAGTGATGTTGAATTTTTAGCATTAAAAGCCATTACCCCAGGTGAATATCGGATTAGGTCATAATCAATCTGCCAGCAAAACTCAAGAGTGTTTTCGTTTTGTATGTATTTCGTGTAGGCAACACGGAAAAACGATATTTAACATCAAATCAGTGAAGTTTATTATTTGTTATTCAGTTATATGATCAGTAGTTAAGGAAGAGTGGCTCCTCGGACAAGGTGCTATGGCACCTAATTAGAGGAAGCGAGACACCATTTTGTACAGAATTTTGTGAACTGAATAAATATTATTTTATTTATTTATTTATTTATTTATTTAAGTTAAATTTTAAGCATCAAGCCATACCCCAGGCCGGAATATCGGATTTGGTCATAATCGATTTGCAGCAAACTAGAGTGTTTTCGTGATGTTTTTCGTTGTAGGCAATACGGAAAAAAATGATATTAACATGTTCATGATGCTGAATTTTAGCATTTCAAGCTATAACCCAGGCCGGTATATTCAGATTGGTTTAATACGATCGTTGCAAAATAAGGACGGTTTCGTATGTTTTCGCTGTAGGAAACACGGAAAAAAACGATATTTAACATCGTATCAGTGAAGTTGAATTTTTAGCATCAAGCCATACCCCAGGCCGGAATATCGGATTTGGTCATAATCGATCTGCAGCAAACTAAGAGTGTTTTCGTATGTATTTCGTGTAGGCAACACGGAAAAACGATATTTAACATCGTATCAGTGAAGTTGAATTTTTAGCATCAAGCCATACCCCAGGCCGGAATATCGGATTTGGTCATAATCGATCTGCAGCAAACTAAGAGTGTTTTCGTATGTATTTCGTGTAGGCAACACGGAAAAACGATATTTAACATCGTATCAGTGAAGTTGAATTTTTAGCATCAAGCCATACCCCAGGCCGGAATATCGGATTTGGTCATAATCGATCTGCAGCAAACTAAGAGTGTTTTTGTATGTATTTCGTGTAGGCAACACGGAAAAACGATATTCAGCATCGTATCAGTGATGTGGAATTTTTAGCATCAAGCCATACCCCAGGCTGGAATATCGGATTAGGTCATAATCGATCTGCAGCAAACTAAGAGTGTTTTCGTATGTATTTCGTGTAGGCAACACGGAAAAACGATATTTAACATCGTATCAGTGAAGTTGAATTTTTAGCATCAAGCCATACCCCAGGCCGGAATATCGGATTTGGTCATAATCGATCTGCAGCAAACTAAGAGTGTTTTTGTATGTATTTTCGTGTAGGCAACACGGAAAAACGATATTCAGCATCGTATCAGTGATAATGAATTTTAGCATCAAGCCATACCCCAGGCCGGAATATCGGATTTGGTCATAATCGATCTGCAGCAAACTAAGAGTGTTTTCGTATGTATTTCGTGTAGGCAACACGGAAAAAACGATATTTAACATCGTATCAGTGAAGTTGAATTTTAGCATCAAGCCATACCCCAGGCCGGAATATCGGGATTTGGTCATAATCGATCTGCAGCAAACTAAGAGTGTTTTTCGTATGTATTTTCGTGTAGGCAACACGGAAAAACGATATTCAGCATCGTATCAGTGATAATGAATTTTTAGCATCAAGCCATACCCCAGGCCGGAATATCGGATTTGGTCATAATCGATCTGCAGCAAACTAAGAGTGTTTTCGTGTGTATTTCATGTAGGCAACACGGAAAAACGATATTTAACATCGTATCAGTGAAGTTGAATTTTTAGCATCAAGCCATACCCCAGGCCGGAATATCGGATTTGGTCATAATCGATCTGCAGCAAACTAAGAGTGTTTTTGTATGTATTTCGTGTAGGCAACACGGAAAAACGATATTCAGCATCGTATCAGTGATGTTGAATTTTAGCATCAAGCCATACCCCAGGCCGGAATATCGGATTTGGTCATAATCGATCTGCAGCAAACTAAGAGTGTTTTCGTATGTATTTCGTGTAGGCAACACGGAAAAACGATATTTAACATCGTATCAGTGAAGTTGAATTTTTAGCATCAAGCCATACCCAGGCCGGAATATCGGATTTGGTCATAATCGATCTGCAGCAAACTAAGAGTGTTTTCGTATGTATTTCGTGTAGGCAACACGGAAAAAACGATATTTCAGCATCGTATCAGTGAATGTTGAATTTTTAGCATCAAGCCATACCCCAGGCTGGAATATCGAATTAGGTCATAATCGATCTGCAGCAAACTAAGAGTGTTTTCGTATGTATTTCGTGTAGGCAACACGGAAAAACGATATTTAACATCGTATCAGTGATGTTGAATTTTTAGCATCAAGCCATACCCCAGGCCGGAATATCGGATTTGGTCATAATCGATCTGCAGCAAACTAAGAGTGTTTTCGTATGTATTTCGTGTAGGCAACACGGAAAAACGATTTTCAGCATCGTATCAGTGATGTTGAGTTTTTAGCATCAAGCCATACCCCAGGCTGGAATATCGGATTAGATCATAATCGATCTGCAGCAAACTAAGAGTGTTTTCGTATGTATTTCATGTAGGCAACACGGAAAAAACGATATTTAACATCGTATCACTGAAGTTGAATTTTTAAGCATCAAGCCATACCCCAGGCCGGAATATCGGATTTGGTCATAATCGATCTGCAGCAAACTAAGAGTGTTTTCGTATGTATTTCGTGTAGGCAACACGGAAAAACGATATTTAACATCGTATCAGTGAATGTTGAATTTTTAGCATCAAGCCATACCCCAGGCCGGAATATCGGATTTGGTCATAATCGATCTGCAGCAAACTAAGAGTGTTTTCGTATGTATTTCATGTAGGCAACACGGAAAAACGATATTTAACATCGTATCAGTGAAGTTGAATTTTAGCATCAAGCCATACCCCAGGCCGGAATATCGGATTAGGTCATAATCGATCTGCAGCAAACTAAGAGTGTTTTTCGTATGTATTTCGTGTAGGCAACACGGAAAAAACGATATTTAACATCGTATCAGTGATGTTGAATTTTTAGCATCAAGCCATACCCAGGCCGGAATATCGGATTAGGTCATAATCGATCTGCAGCAAAACTAAGAGTGTTTTTCGTATGTATTTCGTGTAGGCAACACGGAAAAACGATATTTAACATCGTATCAGTGATAGTTGAATTTTTAGCATCAAGCCATACCCCAGGCCGGAATATCGGATTGGTCATAATCGATCTGCAGCAAACTAAGAGTGTTTTCGTATGTATTTCGTGTAGGCAACACGGAAAAACGATATTTAACATCGTATCAGTGATGTTGAATTTTTAGCATCAAGCCATACCTAGGCCGGAATATCGGATTTGGTCATAATCGATCTGCAGCAAACTAAGAGTGTTTTCGTATGTATTTCGTGTAGGCAACACGGAAAAACGATATTTAACATCGTATCATGAATGTTGAATTTTTAGCATCAAGCCATACCCCAGGCCGGAATATCGGATTTGGTCATAATCGATCTGCAGCAAACTAAGAGTGTTTTCGTATGTATTTATGTAGGCAACACGGAAAAAACGATATTTAAACATCGTATCAGTGAAGTTGAATTTTTAGCATCAAGCCATACCCCAGGCTGGAATATCGGATTAGGTCATAATCGATCTGCAGCAAACTAAGAGTGTTTTTCGTATGTATTTCGTGTAGGCAACACGGAAAAACGATATTAACATCGTATCAGTGATGTTGAATTTTTAGCATCAAGCCATACCCCAGGCCGGAATATCGGATTTGGTCATAATCGATCTGCAGCAACTAAGAGTGTTTTCGTATGTATTTCAGTGTAGGCAACACGGAAAAACGATATTTAACATCGTATCAGTGAAGTTGAATTTTTAGCATCAAGCCCTACCCCAGGCCGGCAATATCGATTTCGTCTCATAATCGATCTGCAGCAAAACTAAGAGTGTTTTCGTATGTATTCGTGTAGGCAACACGGAAAAAACGATATTTAACATCCTATCAGTGAAGTTGAATTTTTAGCATCAAGCCATAACCCCAGGCCGGAATATCGGATTTGGTCATATATCGATCTCATTGCAAAATAAGAGGTTTTCGTATATTTTTTGTGTAGGCAACACGGTTAAAACGATATTTAACATCGTTATCAGTGATGTGAATTTTTAGCATCAAGCCATACCCCAGGCCGGTATATCGGATTTGGTCATATCGATCTGCAGCAAACTAAGAGTGTTTTCGTATGTATTTCGTGTAGGCAACACGGAAAAACGATATTTAACATCGTATCAGTGAAGTTGAATTTTTAGCATCAAGCCATACCCCAGGCCGGAATATCGGATTTGGTCATAATCGATCTGCATGCAAACTAAGAGTGTTTTCGTATGTATTTCGTAGTAGGCAACACGAAAAACGATATTTAACATCGTATCAGTGATGTTGAATTTTTAGCATCAAGCCATACCCCAGGCCGGAATATCGGATTGGTCATAATCGATCTGCAGCAAACTAAGAGTGTTTTCGTATGTTATTTCGTGTAGGCAACACGGAAAAACGATATTTAACATCGTATCAGTGAAGTTGAATTTTTAAGCATCAAGCCATACCCCAGGCCGGAATATCGGATTTCGTCATATCGATCTGCACCAACTCAGAGTGTTTTCGTATGTATTTCTGAAGGCAATACGGAAAAAGCTATAACATGTATCATGATGCTGAATTTTAGCATCAAGCTATACCCAGGCCGGTATATCAGATTGGTCATAATCGATCTGTTGCAAAATAAGACGGTTTCGTATGTTCTATCGTGTAGGCAACACGGAAAAACGAATCTACATCGTATCAGTAAAGTTGAATTTTAGGGCCCCATCACAAAAAAGGCTCCCCCCCCCCGATTACCTATGGTCGAATATCGGATTTGGTTCATAATCGTCTGCAGCAAACTAAGATTGTTTTCGTATGTATTCGTGAACGCAAACGGGATAAACGAGATTTAACACGTATCACTGAAGTGAAATTTTTAGCATCAAGCCATCACAACAGGCCGGTATATCAGCATAGCGTCATTATCGATCTATTGCCAAAAAAAGATGGTATCGTATATTTTTGGGTAGGCAAAAACGGAAAAAACGATATTTAACATCGTATCAGTGATGTTGAATTTTAGCATCAAGCCATACCCCAGGCCGGAATATCCGGATTTGGTCATAATCGATCTGCAGCAAACTAAGAGTGTTTTCGTATGTATTCGTGTAGGCAACACGGAAAAACGATATTTAACATCGTATCAGTGAAGTGAATTTTTAGCATCAAGCATACCCCAGGCCGGAATATCCGGATTTGGTCCATAATCGATCTGCAGCAAAACAAGAGGTTTTTCGTATGTATTTCGTGTATGGCAACACGGAAAAACGATATTTAACATCGTATCAGTGAATGTTGAATTTTTAGCATCAAGCTCATACCCCAGGCCGGAATATCGGATTTGGTCATAATCGATCTGCAGCAAACTAAGAGTGTTTTCGTATGTATTTCGTGTAGGCAAACACGGGAAAACGATATTTAACATCGTATCAGTGAAGTTGAATTTTAGCACAAGCCATACCCCAGGCCGGATATCGGATTTGGTCATAATCGATCTGCAGCAAACTAAGAGTGGTTTTTCGTATGTATTTCGTGTAGGCAACACGGAAAAAAACGATATTTAACATCGTATCAGCTGAAGTTGAATTTTAGCATCAAGCCATACCCAGGCCGGAATATCGGATTTGGTCATAATCGATCTGCAGCAAACTAAGAGTGTTTTCGTATGTATTTACGTGTAGGCAACACGGAAAAACGATATTTAACATCGTATCAGTGAAGTTGAATTTTTAGCATCAAGCCATACCCCAGGCCGGAATATCGGATTTGGTCATAATCGATCTGCAGCAAACTAAGAGTGTTTTTCGTATGTATTTCGTGTAGGCAACACGGAAAAACGATATTTAACATCGTATCAGTGATGTTGAATTTTTAGCATCAAGCCATACCCCAGGCCGGAATATCGGATTTGGTCATAATCGATCTGCAGCAAACTAAGAGTGTTTTCGTATGTATTTCGTGTAGGCAACACGGAAAAACGATATTTAACATCGTATCAGTAAAGTTGAATTTTTAGCATCAAGCCATACCCCAGGCTGGAATATCGGATTTGGTCATAATCGATCTGCAGCAAACTAAGAGTGTTTTCGTAATGTTTTTCGTAGTAGGCAAACACGGAAAAACGATATTTAACATCGTATCAGTGAAGTTGAATTTTTAGCATCAAGCCATACCCCAGGCCTGGAATATCGGATTTAGGTCATAATCGATCTGCAGCAAACTAAGAGTGTTTTCGTATGTATTTCGTGTAGGCAACACGGAAAAACGATATTTAACATCGTATCAGTGAAGTTGAATTTTAGCATCAAGCCATACCCCAGGCCGGAATATCGGATTTGGTCATAATCGATCTGCAGCAAACTAAGAGTGTTTTCGTATGTATTTCATGTAGCAACACGAAAAACGATATTTAACATCGTATCAGTGAATGTTGAATTTTTAGCATCAAGCCATACCCCAGGCCGGAATATCAGGATTTGGTCATTAATCGATCTGTAGCAAAAATAAGAGTGTTTTCGTAGTGTTTTGTCATGTAGGCAACACGGAAAAACGATATTTAACATCGTATCAGTGAAGTTGAATTTTTAGCATCAAGCCATACCCCAGGCCGGGATATCGGATTTGGTCATAATCGATCTGCAGCAAACTAAGAGTGTTTTCGTATGTATTTCGTGTAGGCAACACGGAAAAACGATATTTAACATCGTATCATTGATGTGAATTTTTAGCATCAAGGCATACCCCAGGCCGGAATATCGGATTTGGTCATAATCGATCGTGCAGCAAACTAGAGTGTTTTCGTATGTATTTCGTGTAGGCAACACGGAAAAAACGATATTTAACATCGTATCAGTGAAGTTGAATTTTTAGCATCAAGCCATACCCCAGGCCGGAATATCGGATTTGGTCATAATCGATCTGCAGCAAACTAAGAGTGTTTTCGTATGTATTTCGTGTAGGCAACACGGAAAAAAACGATATTTAACATCGTATCAGTGATAGTTGAATTTTTCGCATCAAGCCATACAACAGGCCGGTAATATCAGATTAGTCATTATCGGGGTGAGAAGGAGAAACGAGAGTCTATTGCAAAATAAGATGGTTTTCTGTGGGAATTATACACTATATGTGATGGAGTGCTGAAGATGTTCGTTGAACAACAAAAACAGCGGAAAAACGATATTAGTGACCAAGAACCGTGCGTGTATAGCTCAGTGATGTTGACGTCGGGAGTGTTTTCGGCATCAAGAGCCATACCCCAGGCCGGAATATCGGATTTGGTCATTAATCGACTGCAGCAAACTTAGAGTGTTTTATTTCGTATGTATTTCGTGTAGGACAACACGGAAAAAAACGATTTGTTGATATAGATGGTGATCGTATCTATGTGTGTAATTGGTATATGAATGGCATCAAGCGATACCCAGGCGGATATCGGATTGGTCATAATCGATCTGCAAGCAAAATAATATGTTTGTTCGTATGTAGTTACAGTTGGGTGGGGTACGGCAAGTCTGGGTCTGGAGTGCTCGGGTCAGAGGCAAGTGGGTTTGAAAAACGATATTTTATCATCGTATCAGTGGTGTTGAATTTTTAGCATCAGCCATAACCCCAGGCCGGAATATTCGTATTTTGGTCCTAATCGATCTGCAAGCAAACTAAGAGTGTTTTTTCGTTGTATTTTCGTGAGGCAACACGGAAAACGATATTTAACATCGTATCAGTAAAAGTTGATTTTTAGCATCACAAGAGCCCCATACCCCAGGCTGGAATATCGATTTGGTCATAATCGATCTGCAGCAAACTAGGAGTGTTTTCCGCATGTATTTCGTGTAGCAACAACGAAAAAACGATTATTTAACATCGTATCACTGAAGTTGAATTTAAGCATAAAGCCATACCCCAGGCCGGAATATCGGATTTGGTCATAATCGATCTGCAGCAAAAATAAGAATATTTTTCGTATGTAATTTCGTGTATGCAAAACGGAAAAACGATATTTAAACATCGTATCGTGAGTTGAATTTTTAGCATCAAGCCATACCCCAGGCCGGTAATATCGTATTTGGTCATATCGATCTGGCCAGCAAACTAAGAGTGTTTTCGTATGTATTTCGTGTAGGCAACACGGAAAAACGATATTTAACATCGTTATCAGTGAAGTTGAAATTTTTAGCATCAAGCCATACCCAGGCCGGAATATCGGATTTGGTCATAATCGATCTGCAGCAAACTAAGAGTGTTTTCGTATGTATTTTCAGTGTAGGCAACACGGAAAAAACGATATTTAACATCGTATCAGTGAAGTTGAATTTTTAGCATCAAGCCATACCCAGGCCGGAATATCGGATTGGTCCATAATCGATCTGCAGCAAACTAGAGTGTTTTCGTATGTATTTCGGGTAGGCAACACGGAAAAAACGATATTTACCATCGTATCAGTGAAGTTGAATTTTTAGCATAAGCCTACCCCAGGCCGGAATATCGGATTTGGTCATAATCGATCTGCAGCAAACTAAGAGTGTTTTCGTATGTTATTTCAGTGTAGGCAACACGGAAAAAACGGATATTTAACATCGTATCAGTGAAGTTGAATTTTTAGCATCAAGCCATACCCCAGGCCGGAATATCGGATTTGGTCATAATCGATCTGCAGCAAAATAAGAGTGTTTTCGTATGTATTTTCGTGTAGGCCAACACGGAAAAAACGATATTTAACATCGTATCAGTGAAGTTGAATTTTTAGCATCAAGCCATACCCCAGGCCGGTATATCAGATTTGGTCATAATCGATCTGCAGCAAACTAAGAGTGTTTTCGTGTGTATTTCATGTAGGCAACACGGAAAAAACGATATTTAACATCGTATCAGTGAAGTTGAATTTTTAGCATCAAGCCATACCCCAGGCCGGAATATCGGATTTGGTCATAATCGATCTGCAGCAAACTAAGAGTGTTTTCGTATGTATTTCATGTAGGCAACACAAAAAAAACGATATTTAACATCGTATCATTGATGTAAATTTTAAGCATCAAGCCATACCCCAGGCCGGAATCTCGGATTTGGTCATAATCGATCTGCAGCAAACTAAGAGTGTTTTCGTATGTATTTCAGTGTAGGCAACACGGAAAAACGATATTTAACATCGTATCAGTGAAGTTGAATTTTTAGCATCAAGCCATACCCAGGCCGGAATATCGGATTTGGTCATAATCGATCTGCAGCAAACTAAGAGTGTTTTCGTATGTATTTCGTGTAGGCAACTACGGAAAAACGATATTTAACATCGTATCAGTGATGTTGAATTTTTTAGCATCAAGCAATACCCCAGGCCGGTAATATCGGATTTGGTCATAATCGATCTGCAGCAAACTAAGATTGCTATTTGTATGTATTTCGTGTATGGCAATACGGAAAACTGATATTTAACATCGTATCAGTGAAGTTGAATTTTTCAGCATCAAGCCATACCCCAGGCCGGTATATCAGGATTTAGGTCATTAATCGATCTGCATTGCAAACTAAGAGGGTTTTTCGTATGTTTTCGTGTAGGCAACACGGAAAAAACGATATTTAACATCGTATCAGTGATGTTGAATTTTTAGCATCAAGCCATACCCCAGGCCGGAATATCGGATTTGGTCATAATCGATCTGCAGCAAACTAAGAGGTGTTTCGTATGTATTTCGTGTAGGCAACACGGAGAAACGATATTTAACATCGTATCAGTGATGTTGAATTTTAAGCATCAAGCCATAACCCAGGCCGGAATATCGGATTTGGTCATAATCGATCTGCAGCAAACTAAGAGTGTTTTCGTATGTATCTCGTGTAGGCAACACGGAAAAACCGATATTTAACATCGTATCAGTGATCGTTGAATTTTTAGCATCAAGTTATACCCCAGGCCGGAATATCGGATTTGGTCATAATCGATCTGCAGCAAACTAAGAGTGTTGTTGTATGTATTTCGTGTAGGCAACACGGAAAAACGATATTCAGCATCGTATCAGTGATAATGAATTTTTAGCATCAAGCCATACCCCAGGCCGGAATATCGGATTTGGTCATAATCGATCTGCAGCAAACTAAGAGTGTTTTCGTATGTATTTCGTGTAGGCAACACGGAAAACCGATATTTTACATCGTATCAGTGATGTTGAATTTTTAGCATCAAGCCATACCTAGGCCGGAATATCGGATTTGGTCATATTCGATCTGCAGCAAACTAAGAGTGTTTTTGTATGTATTTCGTGTAGGCAACACGGAAAAACGATATTCAGCATCGTATCAGTGATGCTGAATTTTAGCATCAAGCCATACCCCAGGCTGGAATATCGGATTTAGGTCATAATCGATCTGCAGCAAACTAAGAGTGTTTTCGTATGTATTTCGTGAAGGCAACACGGAAAAACGATATTTAACACCGTATCACTGAAGTGGAATTTTATTTAAGATCGGATCACTGAAGTTGAATTTTCAGCATCAAGCCATACCCCAGGCCTGGAATATCGGATTTAGGTCATAATCGATCTGCAGCAAACTAAGAGTGTTTTCGTATGTATTTCGTGTAGGCAACACGGAAAAACGATATTTCAACATCGTATCAGTGAAGTTGAATTTTAAGCATCAAGCCATACCCCAGGCCGGAATATCGGATTTGGTCATAATCGATCTGCAGCAAACTAAGAGTGTTTTCGTATGTATTTCGTGTAGGCAATACGGAAAAATGATATTTAACATCGTATCATTGATGCTGAATTTTTAGCATCAAGCTATACCCCAGGCCGGTATATCAGATTTGGTCATTATCGATCTGTTGCAAAATAAGACGGTTTTCGTATGTTTTTCGTGTAGGCAACACGGAAAAACGATATCTAACATCGTATCAGTAAAGTTGAATTTTTAGCATCAAGCCATACCCTAGGTCGGAATATCGGATTTGGTCATAATCGATCTGCAGCAAACTAAGAGTGTTTTCGTATGTATTTTGTGAAGGCAACACGGAAAAACGATATTTAACACCGTATCACTGAAGTGGAATTTTTAGCATCAAGCCATACCCCAGGCCGGTATATCAGATTAGGTCATTATCGATCTATTGCAAATAAGATGGTTTCGTATATTTTTGTGTAGGCAACACGGAAAAAACGATATTTAACATCGTATCAGTGATGTTGAATTTTTAGCATCAAGCCATACCCCAGGCCGGAATATCGGATTTGGTCATAATCGATCTGCAGCAAACTTAGAGTGTTTTCGTATGTATTTCGTGTAGGCAACACGGAAAAACGATATTTAACATCGTATCAGTGATGTTGAATTTTAGCATCAAGCCATACCCCAGCCGGAATATCGGATTTGGTCATAATCGATCTGCAGCAAACTAAGAGTGTTTTTGTATGGTTTTCGTGTAGGCAACACGGAAAAACGATATTTCAGCATCGTATCAGTGATAATGAATTTTTAGCATCAAGCCATACCCCAGGCCTGGAATATCGGATTTGGTCATAATCGATCTGCAGCAAACTAAGAGTGTTTTCGTATGTATTCTCGTGTAGGCAACACGGAAAACCGATATTTAACATCGTATCAGTGATGTTGAATTTTTAGCATCAAGCTTATACCCCAGGCCGGAATATCGGATTTGGTCATAATCGATCTGCAGCAAACTAAGAGTGTTTTCGTATGTATTTCGTGTAGGCAACACGGAAAAAACGATATTTCAGCATCGTATCAGTGAGTATGAATTTTTAGCATCAAGCCATACCCCAGGCCGGAATATCGGATTTGGTCATAATCGATCTGCAGCAAACTAAGAGTGTTTTCGTATGTATTTCGTGTAGGCAACACGGAAAACCGATATTTAACATCGTATCAGTGATGTTGAATTTTTAGCATCAAGCCATACCCCAGGCCGGAATATCGGATTTGGTCATAATCGATCTGCAGCAAAATAAGAGTGTTTTCGTATGTATTTCGTGTAGGCAACACGGAAAAACGATATTTAAGCATCGTATCAGTGATGCTGAATTTTTAGCATCAAGCCATACCCCAGGCTGGAATATCGGATTAGGTCATAATCGATCTGCAGCAAACTAAGAGTGTTTTCGTATGTATTTCGTGAAGGCAACACGGAAAAACGATATTTAACACCGTATCACTGAAGTGGAATTTTATTTAAGATCGGATCACTGAAGTTGAATTTTTAGCATCAAGCCATACCCCAGGCTGGAATATCGGATTAGGTCATAATCGATCTGCAGCAAACTAAGAGTGTTTTCGTATGTATTTCGTGTAGGCAACACGGAAAAACGATATTCAGCATCGTATCAGTGATGTTGAATTTTTAGCATCAAGCCATACCCCAGGCTGGAATATCGGATTAGGGCATAATCGATCTGCAGCAAACTAAGAGTGTTTTCGTATGTTTTTCGTGTAGGCAACACGGAAAAACGATAATTAACATCGTATCAGTGATGTTGAATTTTTAGCATCAAGCCATACCCCAGGCCGGAATATCGGATTTGGTCATAATCGATCTGCAGCAAACTAAGAGTGTTTTCGTATGTATTTCATGTAGGCAACACGGAAAAACGATATTTAACATCGTATCAGTGAAGTTGAATTTTTAGCATCAAGCCATAATTTTTAGCATCATAATCGATCTGCAGCAAACTAAGAGTGTTTTCGTATGTATTTCGTGAAGGCAACACGGAAAAACGATATTTAACACCGTATCAGTGAAGTGGAATTTTTAGCATCAAGCCATACCCCAGGCCGGTATATCAGATTAGGTCATTATCGATCTATTGCAAAATAAGATGGTTTTCGTATATTTTTTGTGTAGGCAACACGGAAAAACGATATTTAACATCGTATCAGTGATGTTGAATTTTTAGCATCAAGCCATACCCCAGGCCGGAATATCGGATTTGGTCATAATCAATCTGCAGCAAACTAAGAGTGTTTTCGTATGTCTTTCGTGTAGGCAAGACGGAAAAACGATATTTAACATCGTATCAGTGATGTTGAATTTTTAGCATCAAGCCATACCCCAGGCTGGAATATCGGATTTGGTCATAATCAATCTGCAGCAAACTAAGAGTGTTTTCGTATGTATTTCGTATTGGCAACACAGAAAAACGATATTCAGCATCGTATCAGTGATGTTGAATTTTTAGCATCAAGCCATACCCCAGGCTGGAATATCGGATTAGGTCATAATCGATCTGCAGCAAACTAAGAGTGTTTTCGTATGTTTTTCGTGTAGGCAACACGGAAAAATGATATTTAACATCAAATCAGTGAAGTCAAATTTTAAGCATCAAGCCATACCCCAGGCCGGAATATCGGATTTGGTCATAATCGATCTGCACCAAACTCAGAGTGTTTTCGTATGTATTTCGTGAAGGCAATACGGAAAAATGATATTTAACATCGTATCATTGATGCTGAATTTTTAGCATCAAGCTATACCCCAGGCCGGTATATCAGATTTGGTCATTATCGATCTGTTGCAAAATAAGACGGTTTTCGTATGTTTTTCGTGTAGGCAACACGAAAAAACGATATCTAACATCGTATCAGTAAAGTTGAATTTTTAGCATCAAGCCATACCCTAGGTCGGAATATCGGATTTGGTCATAATCGATCTGCAGCAAACTAAGAGTGTTTTCGTATGTATTTCGTGAACGCAACACGGAAAAACGATATTTAACACCGTATCACTGAAGTGGAATTTTTAGCATCAAGCCATACAACAGGCCGGTATATCAGATTAGGTCATTATCGATCTATTGCAAAATAAGATGGTTTTCGTATATTTTTTGTGTAGGCAACACGGAAAAACGATATTTAACATCGTATCAGTGATGTTGAATTTTTAGCATCAAGCCATACCCCAGGCCGGAATATCGGATTTGGTCATAATCGATCTGCAGCAAACTTAGAGTGTTTTCGTATGTATTTCGTGTAGGCAACACGGAAAAACGATATTGAACATCGTATCAGTGATGTTAAATTTTTAGCATCAAGCGATACCCCAGGCCGGAATATCGGATTTGGTCATAATCGATCTGCAGCAAAATAAGAGTGTTTTCGTATGTATTTCAAGTAGGCAACACGGAAAAACGATATTTTATCATCGTATCAGTGATGTTGAATTTTTAGCATCAAGCCATACCCCAGGCCGGAATATCGTATTTGGTCATAATCGATCTGCAGCAAACTAAGAGTGTTTTCGTATGTATTTCGTGTAGGCAACACGGAAAAACGATATTTAACATCGTGTCAGTAAAGTTGAATTTTTAGCATCAAGCCATACCCCAGGCTGGAATATCGGATTTGGTCATAATCGATCTGCAGCAAACTAAGAGTGTTTTCGTATGTATTTCGTATTGGCAACACAGAAAAACGATATTCAGCATCGTATCAGTGATGTTGAATTTTTAGCATCAAGCCATACCCCAGGCTGGAATATCGGATTAGGTCATAATCGATCTGCAGCAAACTAAGAGTGTTTTCGTATGTATTTCGTGTAGGCAACACGGAAAAACGATATTTAACATCGTATCAGTGAAGTTGAATTTTAAGCATCAAGCCATACCCCAGGCCGGAATATCGGATTTGGTCATAATCGATCTGCAGCAAACTAAGAGTGTTTTCGTATGTATTTCATGTAGGCAACACGAAAAAACGATATTTAACACCGTATCAGTGAAGTGGAATTTTTAGCATCAAGCCATACCCCAGGCCGGTATATCAGATTTGGTCATTATCGATCTTTTGCAAAATAAGATGGTTTTCGTATATTTTTCAAGTAGGCAACACGGAAAAACGATATTTAACATCGTATCAGTGAATTTAAATTTTTAGCATCAAGCCATACCCCAGGCCGGAATATCGGATTTGGTCATAATCGATCTGCAGCAAACTAAGAGTGTTTTCGTATGCATTTCATGTAGGCAACACGGAAAAACGATATTTAACATCGTATCAGTGAAGTTGAATTTTTAGCATCAAGCCATACCCCAGGCCGGAATCTCGGATTTGGTCATAATCGATCTGCAGCAAACTAAGAGTGTTTTCGTATGTATTTCATGTAGGCAACACGGAAAAACGATATTTAACATCGTATCAGTGAAGTTGAATTTTTAGCATCAAGCCATACCACCAGGCCGGAATATCGGATTTGGTCATAATCGATCTGCAGCAAACTAAGAGTGTTTTCGTATGTATTTCGTGTAGGCAATACGGAAAAATGATATTTAACATCGTATCAGTGATGTTGAATTTTTAGCATCAAGCAATACCCAAGATCGGTATACCAGATTTGGTCATTATCGATCTGTAGCAAAATAAATTGCTATTTGTATGTGTTGCGTATTGGCAATACGGAAAAATGATATTAAACATGGTATCAGTGAAGTTGAATTTTCAGCATCAAGCTATACCCCAGGCCGGTATATCAGATTTAGTCATTATCGATCTGTTGCAAAATAGGATGGTTTTCGTATGTTTTTCGTGTAGGCAACACGGAAAAACGATATTTAACATCGTATCAGTGATGTTGAATTTTTAGCATCAAGCCATACCCCAGGCCGGAATATCGGATTTGGTCATAATCGATCTGCAGCAAACTAAGGGTGTTTTCGTATGTATTTCGTGTAGGCAACACGGAAAAACGATATTTAACATCGTATCAGTGATGTTGAATTTTAAGCATCAAGCCATACCCCAGGCCGGAATATCGGATTTGGTCATAATCGATCTGCAGCAAACTAAGAGTGTTTTTGTATGTATTTCGTGTAGGCAACACGGAAAAACGATATTCAGCATCGTATCAGTGATAATGAATTTTTAGCATCAAGCCATACCCCAGGCTGGAATATCGGATTTGGTCATAATCGATCTGCAGCAAACTAAGAGTGTTTTCGTATGTATCTCGTGTAGGCAACACGGAAAACCGATATTTAACATCGTATCAGTGATGTTGAATTTTTAGCATCAAGTTATACCCCAGGCCGGAATATCGGATTTGGTCATAATCGATCTGCAGCAAACTAAGAGTGTTTTTGTATGTATTTCGTGTAGGCAACACGGAAAAACGATATTCAGCATCGTATCAGTGATAATGAATTTTTAGCATCAAGCCATACCCCAGGCCGGAATATCGGATTTGGTCATAATCGATCTGCAGCAAACTAAGAGTGTTTTCGTATGTATTTCGTGTAGGCAACACGGAAAACCGATATTTTACATCGTATCAGTGATGTTGAATTTTTAGCATCAAGCCATACCCCAGGCCGGAATATCGGATTTGGTCATAATCGATCTGCAGCAAAATAAGAGTGTTTTCGTATGTATTTCGTGTAGGCAACACGGAAAAACGATATTCAGCATCGTATCAGTGATGCTGAATTTTTAGCATCAAGCCATACCCCAGGCTGGAATATCGGATTAGGTCATAATCGATCTGCAGCAAACTAAGAGTGTTTTCGTATGTATTTCGTGAAGGCAACACGGAAAAACGATATTTAACACCGTATCACTGAAGTGGAATTTTATTTAAGATCGGATCACTGAAGTTGAATTTTCAGCATCAAGCCATACCCCAGGCTGGAATATCGGATTAGGTCATAATCGATCTGCAGCAAACTAAGAGTGTTTTCGTATGTATTTCGTGTAGGCAACACGGAAAAACGATATTCAACATCGTATCAGTGAAGTTGAATTTTAAGCATCAAGCCATACCCCAGGCCGGAATATCGGATTTGGTCATAATCGATCTGCAGCAAACTAAGAGTGTTTTCGTATGTATTTCGTGAAGGCAATACGGAAAAATGATATTTAACATCGTATCATTGATGCTGAATTTTTAGCATCAAGCTATACCCCAGGCCGGTATATCAGATTTGGTCATTATCGATCTGTTGCAAAATAAGACGGTTTTCGTATTGTTTCGTTATTATTTATTTATTTCCAGATTAGCCTGAGCTTATTAGCCAGTGCTATGAATAATACGTTGTAATTGGACTGAACCTCTTGAGCATTAACATTAGCAGCGAGCTGTCATATTTGACAGTTCAAGAGGGATACACTTCGCATCGATCGGTGGAGCCGGCGCGAGCGCTCCCGATATCGTCGTAACTTAAATCTGTAAAATCGTATATTTTGGTGCATCATTTAACGTTTTAGACTATTATCTGAGTTCTACACTGTGAAAGTTAATTGTGTGATCACCGTCTCGAGACTAAGCCGTGACCGGGCCCGGCACACCTCCTCGCCAGCAGAGCAGAAAAGCTACCAGGTTAGTGTCCTTCTTTGTCCTGCTGTTGTTAGGTTCCTGAGGGAAGACGTCCTCTTACAATAAAACAAATTCGTATACTATTATTGCGACATCGTATGTCCTAAGAAAGCCCCATGTGGTAAACTGCCGACTTGCCACATTTTCTGGCGCCCGGAACAGGGACCTTTCCTTTCATACCTAACTTAAATTCATTGTAATTCAATCGTGCCATAGATTTTGTGTAAAATTCCTGTTAAAATCGTATCCGTAATCCGTATTTTCACAATTATCTAAGCGCGTCAATGGTGCCCGCTTGTCGGCACGGCGTTATTTAATCGTTACAGATCTTGAAAACTTTATCGTATTTCCATAATGTGTATGAACCAGATGATAAAACCTATTATTTTATTGTTTTTCTAACGTTTATTTTTATCGTACAATAAAATATTTCCGTGAAGAAATTAACAAATTCATATCGTATTCGTTTCGTATTTTTCTACCGTCATTCCGCCGTGATATTATCGTATGATCCGACCGGATTCGATAGGTCATTCATAACCGTGTTAATTCTTCGTATCGGGTGCACCATTAACTTACTTCGTAATTTTGCCGTATAACACATTTCTCGTAAAAGTTTCCATAGATAAATTATTTGTTATTCGTATCCCATACTAACTCATTATAGGTAGGCATTTGTAATCCGCATTCCTTCGTCATTGTTGTTTACAATCGATCTTAGTGAAATCAAACATTTTGTTTTTTAGCAAATTCGAATTCGAAATTAATTCCTATACGTTCCGTTTTACCTACATATTGATTTCGAACATTCTAATCGTTGTTTTTTCACAATAAATACTTGAAACGTATTCTGTGGTGTAATCGTAGTACAGTAAGCAACATAATTTTCTGAACATTTTCAATTGGTAATTCGGTTTGTTTTCGTAAACGTTATCATTTTAATCATGACTTCCGCCACTAAGCGCGGTACTCTTATGAAGAAGAGTAAATCTAAATCAATGGATGTGAGTGGTCCAAGTGTACTTGACTTGCCTGTTCTTAGACGTAAACGAACTTTAGCCCTAAATCGAATGCGTAAAGCGTTGGAGATCGCGGAACTTGTAAAATCGAAGACTTCCGATTTGAATACTTTTCGTGCTTATTACTCGTCAGTTCAGAAATGGTATTCAGATTTCGAGGAAGCGCATAGTGACATTTTAAGCGTTGTCGATGATTCTTGTGTGGATGGTGAAGATTTAATTCGTTCAGAATTCGACGATATTTATTTTCAACTTTTAGCCTTACACAATGAATTGGTACAGTCGACCACACATTCAACCGAACCCGTACAAGTTCAAAGTTCATTTAAATTACCGAGACTTGATCTTCCCAAATTCTCTGGCGATATTAAATCGTGGCCTATGTTTTTTGATACGTTTAATTCGCTCATTCATCTTAATAAATCGCTTTCAAATTCGGATCGCATGCAATATTTGCGATCAAGCTTACACGGCGAGGCATTAGGATTGATTCGTACGTTCCCGGTCGAGGGTTCTTACTATGAGGCAGCGTATGATACTCTCGTAGGTCGTTATCGTGATAACAGAGAACTTGCTTTTACGTGCTGGCGTGAGATGCAACAAATCGATTTAAAATCAAGTTCGCCAATTGAATTTAGACGTGTTTTAGACCTTTTTAACGAAAACTTAATTATTCTCAAAGGTCTAGATTTACCGATCGAAAAATGGGATTTCGTTTTATGCTACCTATTATTATCAAAGTTGGACTCTAAAACTCGCTGTGCTTTTGAGCAGTCTCACCCTACTCCAGAACTTCCATGTTATGAAACACTTAAGGAGTTTCTTTATTCGCAATGTGAAGCCTTCGTTCGAGACACACATTTTTCGTCTAATCGTGACTCAAACAAACCTAACAAACCGTCGTCGAGTAATAATAATAAAAACCAAGTTCATCCTAAATCGAATAATTTTAAACCTATGACGTCATCGTTCTTATCGAATGTTGAAAAGTCAACTCATCGTAACGATTCTTTCCCTAACAAATCGTGTAAGGATAATTATATCCCGCCTAATCCTAAACCGGGTAATCATTTACCGCATTTTTCTAAACCGGGAAATAATTTCTCGATTACTCAAAATTCGAAGTGCGTCTACTGTGACGAGGCCCACTATATTTCTAATTGTAAATCGTTTGCTCAGCGGTCTGCGCAGGAACGTCACAACATCGCGCGGGAAAGAAATTGGTGTTTTAACTGTTTAAAGCCTTCTCATTCTCTTAAACAATGTCATTCGGTTTTTAAGTGTAAAGTCTGTCAGCAGAGACATCACACGCTTCTTCATATCGATGATTCCACTTCTGGCGCAAAGCCTCAGATTACTGATTCTGTTCGCGTTCTAACGAACCTTGGAGATTCGTCTTCTGTCGTTCTTCTTTCTACAGCCTGCGATTCAGGTTCGTGATTCTTCTGGTGGTTTTCAGACCTTGCGTGCTCTCATCGATTCCGGGAGTCAAGGTCATTTCATTACAGAGCGTGCAGCTAAGCAATTAGGGACTTGAACTTATTTCAACAAAACGTCATATTCGCGGTTTGGGTCAATCTACTGCCTCCGTGTCAGGTGCAGTTCAACTTCAAATTAACGTCAACGGGAGAGTAGCCTTCGACATAGAAGCACTCACCTTACCTAACATCTGTGGAAACATGCCTAGCGTACAGCTTGACAAATCTTCTTGGCTAAACATTCGCGGTCTCAATCTGGCTGATCCAGATTGTGACAAACCGGGTCCGATCGATATTCTGCTCGGCGCTGAGCTTTTCCCTTCTTTCATTCTTCCGGGAAGCGTGAGTGGAGGACCTCAGCAGCCATCGGCGTTGAACTCAGTGTTTGGTTGGCTTCTTTTGGGAAGTGTAGGCGGAAACACGAACAACGTCAATTCGTTCTTCGTATCGGACGACCAATTATCTAACGAAGTCAGGAAGTTTTGGGAGCTTGACAACCTTCCAAGTGCAACGAAGCTCACTTCGGAAGATCAACGTTGCGAAGTCATTTATCGTAATTCAACAACTCGTGACTCCTCGGGAAGATTCACCGTGGCCTTGCCTTTCAAGGAAGACAAGGAATTCTATTTTCCAGGATCACGTGATACGGCCTTACGGCGTTTTCATTCGTTAGAGCGTAAACTTCTAGGCGATCCGGTTCTTAAGGAACAATATGCGGCTTTCATGGATGACTATCTCGAGTGTGGTCACATGAGCCCAGTGCCTACGCAAGACTTACCCTCTGGGAAATATTATATTCCCCATCACTGTGTCCTTCGTCCAGACAGCGTATCAACGAAACTGCGCGTAGTTTTTGACGCTTCATGCAAAGACGCCGCCGGCGTATCGTTAAACGAAACTTTACTTATCGGTCCAAAACTGCAAGCGTGCATTTTGGAAATTCTCATGAGGTTTCGTACCCATCCTGTTGTATTTTCGGCAGACGTTTGTAAAATGTATCGTCAAATCATGGTCAAACAAGAGCATCGTGATTATCAAAGGATCTTCTGGAGATCACATCCGTCTGAACAACTTCGGGAGTATCGTCTTAATACCGTTACTTACGGCGTTTCGTCAGCGCCATTTCTCGCTTGTCGTACCGTTCAGCAATTAACCGAGGACGAAGGTAACGAGTTACCGTTAGCCAAGGCAATCTTACAGAATGACGTCTACATCGACGATGTCGTTTCAGGCTGTTCCTCGATAGAGGAAGCCTCTCGTGCCAAGGCAGAAATCATCGAACTCCTTCAACGAGGTGGAATGACACTTCGTAAGTGGAGCAGTAATAAGCCAGAACTCTTATCCGATTTGCCACCGGAATACTGTCTTACAGATCCGGTATCGATGGACGTTGAAAATTCAAACCCTCTTAAAATTCTAGGGTTAAAGTGGGATCCTAAATCCGATCACTTCACTTTCGAAGTCAACCCGCTTGATCGAAGGTGTAGTAAGCGTACTATCTTAAGCGAACTCGCTAGAATCTACGACCCGTTAGGTTTTCTTTCCCCTTTGACTTTTTTCGCCAAACTTCTTGTACAGAAGCTGTGGATGCTGGATATCTCGTGGGACGCAGAGCCCCCAGAAACCATCCAGCGTCAGTGGAATCTATACATACAACAACTATCCGCTATAGCAAGCCTTCGAATATCCCGTTGTTTATTCGTTCCTAATCCCACTTCGTGCGAGATTCATGGTTTCGCTGATAGCTCAGAGCTTGGATATGGAGCTGTAATTTATTTACGAGTGTGCGACCGCGACAACAATGTCAAGGTGTTTTTCGTCATGTCCAAGGCTCGGGTTGCTCCGATAAAGAAAGTTTCACTGCCTCGTTTGGAATTGTGCGCAACTGTTATGCTTTCCGACCTTTTGCGTTTCGTAAATGACATTTTCAGCCGACTTTTTCCTATATCCGATATTTATGCGTGGTCAGATTCCACCGTTGCTCTTTCATGGATTCGATCATCTTCCTCACGTTGGAAGACTTTCGTGGCTAACCGCGTAAGCCACATCCAAGATGCCATGCCAGGTGCTCGTTGGCAACACGTGCCTTCGTCATCTAACCCAGCAGACATCGCTTCGCGCGGCCAGACACCTGCTGAGCTCGTTCACAATTCCTTATGGTGGGCGGGACCAGACTGGTTGTCTCAAGACCCTGAGTCTTGGCCAACATCGCATTCAGATCCTCCCGTTCAAGAGCTCCGTTCGGAGGAAAAGGTACAGGTCTTGTTAGCGGACACATCCACTTCTTCGCATCCAATCGATCATTTATTAAATCGTTTTTCGTCCTTACGAAAAGTCCAACGTATCGTGGGCTATTGTCTTCGCTTCAGTCGTAATCTGAAGGGTAAACAAAATCGTTGTACTAGTCTATTTCTTAATCGTGCAGAACTTCATAACGCGTTGTTGACTGTTGTCAAACGTATTCAAACTCTTCATTTCGCTGAAGAAATCAATCGGTTGAAAGAAGGCAAACTTCTTTCAAAACAAATGCGTAAACTCAATCCCTTCCTGGATGACCGTGGGATTCTCAGGGTGGGCGGAAGGCTATCTAGATCTGGACTGGAATTCAGTCATAAGCATCCGGCCTTATTGCCTCGACAGGCTTCGTTAACCGATCGTATTATCGACACTTTTCACCGTGAAAACTGTCACCCTGGAATCAATACATTGCATTATCTAATTTCGCAACAATTTTGGATTGTTTCGGCAAAGCGTGCCATTCGTAATCGTGTGTCCAAATGCATTCAATGTTATAAAACGAATCCTTCTCCGCTTGAACCGTATATGAGTGACTTGCCTTCCGTTCGTGTGAATCAAGTCAAACCGTTTTCTATCGTAGGCGTTGACTATGCAGGTCCGTTTCGCATTAAATCAGGTAAATATCGTGGTGCTAAGGTCAGCAAAGCTTATCTCTGCTTATTCGTGTGCTTTACAACTAAAGCGCTTCATTTAGAAGTCGCGGCAGAGTTAACTTCGGAAGCTTTCATCGCAGCCTTGCGACGTTTCGTAGGACGTCGAGGTCGTGTTTCTACCATTTATTCGGATTGTGGAACGAACTTTGTAGGCGCGGAACGTGAACTTTCTTCGTTCATGCAAAAGGCGTCACACGCTGAACGCATCGAATTTAAATTTAACCCTCCGGCAAGCCCACATTTTGGTGGAGTTTGGGAGATCCAAGTCAAGGCGGTCAAGTCACACTTGTATCGTATCGTAGGCACGCAATGCTTAACGTTAGATGAACTTTTTACACTTTTTATTCAAATCGAAGCATTGCTTAATTCGAGGCCACTTTATCCACTGAGTTCTGATCCGAACGATTTCTCCGTACTCACACCGGGCCATTTTCTAACTCTTGAACCGCTGACGTCTGTTCCTGATGAGGACCTTACGTCAATCAATATAACTCGTTTAAGAAGATGGCAACTCATACAACGCTTCCAACAAGATTTCTGGAAGCGATGGAGAAATGAATATCTTCAATCGCTGACTCAGCGTGCAAAGTGGACCAAACATTCAAAACCATTAGACATCGGTTCTGTGGTTATTCTTAAATCGGACGCCCCTCCGCTGCATTGGCAGTTGGCTCGAGTGGAGCAACTCCATACTAGTCCCGATGGATTAGTTCGTATCGTAACCGTTCGTTTACCTACGGGTTCAGTCTTAACCAGACCTCTCACCAAGGTTTGTCCTTTACCTAATCTCATCGATTAAACGTTATTTTCTTCACTGATTAGGTTAGGCAATCTAGTTTATCGTTAAGTTTAAGTAGCTTTTATCGTCGTTCATACACATTCGTTAACTTAAGCTTAGTTTATTCGTTAGTATGTTGTGAAAATACAACCACGGTGTATTTTGGTGGGCGGTGTGTTTCGTTATTATTTATTTATTTCCAAATTAGCCTGAGCTTAGGAGCCAGTGCTATGAATAATACGTTGTAATTGGACTGAACCTCTTGAGCATTAACATTAGCAGCGAGCTGTCATATTTGACAGTTCAAGAGGGATACACTTCGCATCGATCGGTGGAGCCGGCGCGAGCGCTCCCGATATCGTCGTAACTTAAATCTGTAAAATCGTATATTTTGGTGCATCATTTAACGTTTTAGACTATTATCTGAGTTCTACACTGTGAAAGTTAATTGTGTGATCACCGTCTCGAGACTAAGCCGTGACCGGGCCCGGCACACCTCCTCGCCAGCAGAGCAGAAAAGCTACCAGGTTAGTGTCCTTCTTTGTCCTGCTGTTGTTAGGTTCCTGAGGGAAGACGTCCTCTTACAATAAAACAAATTCGTATACTATTATTGCGAACATCGTATGTCCTAAGAAGGCCCCATGTGGTAAACTGCCGACTTGCCACATACGTCTGTTTTTCGTGTAGGCAACACGGAACAACGATATCTAACATCGTATCAGTAAAGTTTGAATTTTTTAGCATCAAGCCTACCCTAGGCGAATATCGGATTTGGTCATAATCGATCTGCAGCAAACTAAGAGTGTTTTCGTATGTATTTTTGGTGAAGGCAACACGGAAAAACGTATTAACACCGTATCACTGAAGTGGAATTTTTAGCATCAAGCCATAACGGACCCAGGCGGTATATCAGATTAGGTCATTATCGATCTATTGCAAAATAGATGGTTTTCGGATATTTTTTTGTTGTAGGCACAACGCGGGAAAAACGATATTTAAATCGTATCAGTGATGTTGAATTTTTAGCATCAAGCCATAACCCAGGCGGAATACGGATTTGGTCATAATCGAACTCTGCATCAAACTTAGAGTGTTTTCGTATGTATTTCTGTAGGCAACACGAAAAACGATATTTAACATCGTATCCGTGGATGTGTGAATTTTAAGCATCAGGGTCAAGCCATACCCCAGGCCGGAATATCGATTTGGTCATAACTCGATCTGCAGCAAACTAAGAGTGTTGTTTGTATGTATTTCGTTGTAGGCAACACGGAAAAACGATATTCAGCATCGTAGCATGATAATGAATTTTTAGCATCAAGCCATAACGCCCCAGCTGAATATCGGATTTGGTCATATCGATCTGCAGCAACCTAAGAGTGTTTTCGTATGTATCTCGTGTAGGCAACACGGAAAACCGATATTTACCTCGTATCATGATGTTGAATTTTTAGCTCAAGTTATCCCAGGCTCGGAATACGGATTTGGTCATAATCGTCTGCAAGCAAACTAAGAGTGTTTTTTGGGGAAAAGTGGTATTTCGTGTAGGCAACACGGAAAAAACGATATCAGCAATCGTATCAGTGATAATGAATTTTTAGCATCAAGCCATACCCCAGGCCAGACATATCGGATTTGGTTCCCCCATAATCGATCTGCAGCAAACTAAGAGTGTTTTCGTATGTATTTCGTGTAGGCAACACTTGAAAAACACGATATTTAACACCGATCACTGAAGTGGAATTTTCGCATCAAGGCCATACCAGGCCGGTATAGCAGATTAGGTCATTATCGATTATTGACAAATAGGTGCGTCTTCGTATATTTTTGTGTAGGCAAACCGGAAAAACGATATTTAACATCGTATCAGATGTTGAATTGTTTTAGCATAAGCCATACCCAGCCGGAATATCGGATTTGGTCATAACCCCCCTGATTCCGCAGCAAACTAGAGTGTTTTCGTATGTATTCGTGTAGGCAACACGAAAAAAAACGATATTAACATTCGTATCGTGATGTTGAATTTAAGCCTCAAGCCATACCCCAGGCCGGAATATAGGATTTGGTCATAATCGATCTTGCAGCAAACTACAGAGTGTTTTTCGTATGTATTTCGTGTAGGCAACACGGAAAAACGATATTCAGCATCGTATCAGTGATAATGAATTTTTAGCATCAAGCCATACCCCAGGCTGGAATATCGGATTTGGTCATAATCGATCTGCAGCAAACTAAGAGTGTTTTCGTATGTATCTTCGTGTAGGCAACACGGAAAAACGATATTTAACATCGTATCAGTGATGTTGAATTTTTAGCATCAAGTTATACCCCAGGCCGGAATATCGGATTTGGTCATAATCGATCTGCAGCAAACTAAGAGTGTTTTTGTATGTATTTCGTGTAGGCAACACGGAAAAACGATATTCAGCATCGTATCAGTGATAATGAATTTTTAGCATCAAGCCATACCCCAGGCCGGAATATCGGATTTGGTCATAATCGATCTGCAGCAAACTAAGAGTGTTTTCGTATGTATTTCGTGTAGGCAACACGGAAAACCGATATTTAACATCGTATCAGTGATGTTGAATTTTTAGCATCAAGCCATACCCCAGGCCGGAATATCGGATTTGGTCATAATCGATCGCAGCAAAATAAGAGTGTTTTCGTATGTATTTCGTGTAGGCAACACGGAAAAACGATATTCAGCATCGTATCAGTGATGGCTGAATTTTTAGCATCAAGCCATACCCCAGGCTCGGAATATCGGATTAGGTCATAATCGATCTGCAGCAAACTAAGAGTGTTTTCGTATGTATTTCGTGTAAGGCAACACGGAAAAACGATATTTAAACACCGTATCACTGAGTGGAATTTTATTTAAGATCGGATCACTGAAGTTGAATTTTTAGCATCAAGCCATACCCCAGGCTGGAATATCGGATTAGGTCATAATCGATCTGCAGCAAACTAAGAGTGTTTTCGTATGTATTTCGTGTAGGCAACACGGAAAAAACGATATTCAGCATCGTATCAGTGATGTTGAATTTTTAGCATCAAGCCATACCCCAGGCTGGAATATCGGATTAGGGCATAATCGATCTGCCAGCAAACTAAGAGTGTTTTCGTATGTTTTTCGTGTAGGCAACACGGAAAAACGATAATTAACATCGTATCAGTGATGTTGAATTTTTTAGCATCAAGCCATACCCCAGGCCGGAATATCGGATTTGGTCATAATCGATCTGCAGCAAACTAAGAGTGTTTTTCGTATGTATTTCATGTAGGCAACACGGAAAAACGATATTTAACATCGTATCAGTGAAGTTGAATTTTTAGCATCAAGCCATAATTTTTAGCATCATAATCGATCTGCAGCAAACTAAGAGTGTTTTTCGTATGTATTTCGTGAAGGCAACACGGAAAAACGATATTTAACACCGTATCAGTGAAGTGGAATTTTAGCATCAAGCCATACCCCAGGCCGGTATATCAGATTAGGTCATTATCGATCTATTGCAAAATAAGATGGTTTTCGTATATTTTTTGTGTAGGCAACACGGAAAAAACGATATTTAACATCGTATCAGTGATGTTGAATTTTTTAGCATCAAGCCATACCCCAGGCCGGAATATCGGATTTGGTCATAATCAATCTGCAGCAAACTAAGAGTGTTTTCGTATGTCTTTCGTTGTAGGCAAGACGGAAAAACGATATTTAACATGTATCAGTGATGTTGAATTTTTAGCATCAAGCCATACCCCAGGCTGGAATATCGGATTTGGTCATAATCAATCTGCAGCAAACTAAGAGTGTTTTTCGTATGTATTTCGTATTGGCAACACAGGAAAACGATATTCAGCATCGTATCAGTGATGTTGAATTTTTAGCATCAAGCCATACCCCCAGGCTGGAATATCGGATTAGGTCATAATCGATCTGCAGCAAACTAAGAGTGTTTTCGTATGTTTTTCGTGTAGGCAACACGGAAAAATGATATTTAACATCAAATCAGTGAAGTCAAATTTTAAGCATCAAGCCATACCCCAGGCCGGAATATCGGATTTGGTCATAATCGATCTGCACCAAACTCAGAGTGTTTTCGTATGTATTTCGTTGAAGGCAATACGGAAAAATGATATTTAACATCGTATCATTGATGCTGAATTTTTAGCATCAAGCTATACCCCAGGCCGGTATATCAGATTTGGTCATTATCGATCTGTTGCAAAATAAGACGGTTTTCGTATGTTTTTCGTGTAGGCAACACGGAAAAACGATATCTAACATCGTATCAGTAAAGTTGAATTTTTAGCATCAAGCCATACCCTAGGTCGGAATATCGGATTTGGTCATAATCGATCTGCAGCAAACTAAGAGTGTTTTCGTATGTATTTCGTGAAGGCAACACGGAAAAACGATATTTAACACCGTATCACTGAAGTGGAATTTTTAGCATCAAGCCATACAACAGGCCGGTATATCAGATTAGGTCATTATCGATCTATTGCAAAATAAGATGGTTTTCGTATATTTTTTGTGTAGGCAACACGGAAAAACGATATTTAACATCGTATCAGTGATGTTGAATTTTTAGCATCAAGCCATACCCCAGGCCGGAATATCGGATTTGGTCATAATCGATCTGCAGCAAACTTAGAGTGTTTTCGTATGTATTTCGTGTAGGCCAACACGGAAAAAACGATATTGAACATCGTATCAGTGATGTTAAATTTTTAGCATCAAGCCATACCCCAGGCCGGAATATCGGATTTGGTCATAATCGATCTGCAGCAAACTAAGAGTGTTTTCGTATGTATTTCGTGTAGGCAACACGGAAAAACGATATTAAACATCGGATCACTGAAGTTGAATTTTAAGCATAAAGCCATACCCCAGGCTGGAATATCGGATTTGGTCGTAATCGATCTGCAGCAAACTAAGAGTGTTTTCGTATGTATTTCGTGTAGGCAACACGGGAAAACGATATTTAACATCGTATCAGTGATGTTGAATTTTTAGCATCAAGCCATACCCCAGGCCGTAATATCGGATTTGGTCATAATCGATCTGGAGCAAACTAAGAGTGTTTTTGTATGTATTTCGTGTAGGCAACACGAAAAAACGATATTCAACATCGGATCACTGAAGTTGAATTTTTAGCATCAAGCCATACCCCAGGCCGGAATATCGGATTTGGTCATAATCGATCTGCAGCAAACTAAGAGTGTTTTCGTGTGTATTTCATGTAGGCAACACGGAAAACCGATATTTAACATCGTATCAGTGATGTTGAATTTTTAGCATCAAGTTATACCCCAGGCCGGAATATCGGATTTGGTCATAATCGATCTGCAGCAAACTAAGAGTGTTTTTGTATGTATTTAGTGTAGGCAACACGGAAAAACGATATTCAGCATCGTATCAGTGATAATGAATTTTTAGCATCAAGCCTTACCCCAGGCCGGAATATCGGATTTGGTCATAATCGATCTGCAGCAAACTAAGAGTTTTCGTATGTATTTGTGTAGGCACACGGAAAACCGATATTTAACATCGTATCAGTAGATGTGAATTTTTAGCATAAGCCATACCCAGGCCGGAAATATCGGATTTGGTCATAATCGATCTGCAGCAAACTAAGAGTGTTTCGTACTGTATTTGGTGTAGGCAACACGGAAAAAAACGATATTCAGCCAACCGTAGGAGAATGCTGAATTTTTAGCATCAAGGCCATTACCCCAGGCTGGAAGAATCGGATTAGGTCATAATCAGACTGCAGCAAAACCTAAGAGTGTTTTTCGTATATGTATTTCGTGAGGCAACACGCGAAAAACGATATTAAACCAAACGCATCACTGAAGTGGAAGTTGTATTAAGATCGGATCACTGAAGTTGAATTCTTTGAGCATTCAAGCCATAACCCAGGCTGGAATATCGGATTAGTTCATAACCGATCGACAGCAAACAGAGGATGCGTATGTATTTCGTGAGGCAACAGGAAAAAAACGATAATTAACAGCGTATCAGTGGATGTGAATTTTAGCATCAAGACATACCAGGTGACTATCGGATTAGGGCATAATCGATATCGCGCAAAACTAAGAGTTTCCTCGTATGTTTTTCGTGTAGGCAAACACGGAAAAAAACGATAATTAACATGTATCATGATGTTTGAATTTTTAGCATAAGCCATACCCCAGGCGGAATATCGGATTTGTTACATTGATGATCTGCCAGCAAACTAAGGAGTGGTTTTCGTAGTATTTCATGTAGGAAACCACGGAAAAAAAAGAATATTTAACATCGTATCAGTGAAGTTGAATTTTTTAGCAACAAGCATAATTTTTAGATCATAATCGAATCTGCAGGCAAACTAGAGTGTTTTCGTATGTATTTCTGTGAAGGCAACACGGAAAAACGATATTCAAAACAGTATCAGTGAAGTGGAATTTTTAGCATCTAAAAAAAAAAAAGGCCCATGTTAAAAAAAAACCCCCTCAGGCCGGTATATCAGAGTAGGTCATTATCGATCTATTGCAAAATAAGATGGTTTTCGTATATTTTTTTGTGTAGGCAACACGGAAAAAACGATATTTAACATCGTATCAGTGATGTTGAATTTTAGCATCAAGCCATACCCCAGGCCGGAATATCGGAATTTGGTCATAATCAATCTGCAGCAACTAAGAGTGTTTTCGTATGTCTTTCGTGTAGGCAAGACGGAAAAACGATATTTAACATCGTATCAGTGATGTTGAATTTTTTAGCATCAAGCCATACCCCAGGCTGGAATATCGGATTTGGTCATAATCAATCTGCAGCAAACTAAGAGTGTTTTCGTATGTATTTCGTATCTGGCAACACAGAAAAAACGATATTCAGCATCGTATCAGTGATGTTGAATTTCTTAGCATCAAGCCATACCCCAGGCTGGAATATCGGATTAGGTCATAATCGATCTGCAGCAAACTAAGAGTGTTTTCGTATGTTTTTTCGTGTAGGCAACACGGAAAAAATGATATTTAACATCAAATCAAGTGAAGTCAATTTTAAGCATCAAGCCATAACCCCAGGCCGGAATGATCGGATTTGGTCATAATCGATCTGCAAGCAAACTAAGAGTGTTTTCGTATGTATTTCGTGAAGGCAATACGGAAAAAATGATATTTAACATCGTATCATGATGCTGAATTTTTAGCCATCAAGCTATACCCCAGGCCGGTATATCAGATTTTGGTCATTCATCGATCTGTTTGCAAAATAAAGGACGGTTTTTCGTATGTTTTTCGTGTAGGCAACACGGAAAAACGATATCTAACATCGTATCAGTAAAGTGATTTTTAGCATCAAGCCATACCCAGGCCGGAATATCGGATTTTTGGTCATAATCGATCTGCAGCAAACTAAGAGTGTTTTCGTATGTATTTCATGTAGGCAACACGTGAAAAACGATATTTAACATCGTATCAGTGATGTTGAATTTTTAGCATCAAGTATACCCCAGGCCGGAATATCGGATTTGGTCATAATCGATCTGCAGCAAACTAAGAGTGTTTTTGTATGTATTCGTGTAGTGCAACACGGAAAAAACGATATTCAGCATCGTATCAGTGATAATGAATTTTAGCATCAAGCCATACCCCAGGCCGGAATATCGGATTTGGTCATAATCGATCTGCAGCAAACTAAGAGTGTTTTCGTATGTATTTCGTGTAGGCAACACGGAAAACCGATATTAACATCGTATCAGTGATGTTGAATTTTTAGCATCACAGCCATACCCCAGGCCGGAATATCGGATTTGGTCATAATCGATCTGCAGCAAAATAAGAGTGTTTTCGTATGTATTTCGTGTAGGCAACACGGAAAAACGATATTTAGCATCGTATCAGTGATGCTGAATTTTTAGCATCAAGCCATACCCCAGGCTGGAATATCGGATTAGGTCATAATCGATCTGCAGCAAACTAAGATGTGCTTTTCGCTAAGAAGGTTTTCTATTTTTTTTTTTTTCGTGAAGGCAACACGGAAAACGATATTTAACACCGCTCACTGAAGTGGAATTTTATTTAAGATCGGATCACTGAAGTTGAATTTTTAGCATCAAGCCATACCCCAGGCTGGAATATCGGATTAGGTTCAATAATCGATCTGCAGCAAACTAAGAGTGTTTTCGTATGTATTTCGTGTAGGCAACACGGAAAAACGATATTCAGCATCGTATCAGTGATGTTGAATTTTTAGCATCAAGCATACCCCAGGCTGGAATATCGGATTAGGGCATAATCGATCTGCAGCAAACTAAGAGTGTTTTCGTATGTGTTTCGTGTAGGCAACACGGAAAAACGATAATTAACATCGTATCAGTGATGTTGAATTTTTAGCATCAAGCCATACCACAGGCCGGAATATCGGATTTGGTCATAATCGATCTGCAGCAAACTAAGAGTGTTTTCGTATGTATTTCATGTAGGCAACACGGAAAAACGATATTTAACATCGTATCAGTGAAGTTGAATTTTTAGCATCAAGCCATAATTTTAGCATCATAATCGATCTGCAGCAAACTAAGAGTGTTTTCGTATGTATTTCGTGAATGGCAACACGGAAAAACGATATTTAACACCGTATCAGTGAAGTGGAATTTTTAGCATTCAAGCCATACCCCAGGCCGGTATATCGGATTTGGTCATAATCAATCTGCAGCAAACTAAGAGTGTTTTTCGTATGTCTTTCGTTGTAGGCAAGACGGAAAAACGATATTTAACATCGTATCAGTGATGTTGAATTTTTAGCATCAAGCCATACCCCAGGCTGGAATATCGGATTTGGTCATAATCAATCTGCAGCAAACTAAGAGTGTTTTCGTATGTATTTCGTATTGGCAACACAGAAAAACGATATTCAGCATCGTATCAGTGATGTTGAATTTTTAGCATCAAGCCATACCCCAGGCTGGAATATCGGATTAGGTCATAATCGATCTGCAGCAAACTAAGAGTGTTTTCGTATGTTTTTCGTGTAGGCAACACGGAAAAATGATATTTAACATCAAATCAGTGAAGTCAAATTTTAAGCATCAAGCCATACCCCAGGCCGGAATATCGGATTTGGTCATAATCGATCTGCAGCAAACTAAGAGTGTTTTCGTATGTATTTCGTGAAGGCAATACGGAAAAATGATATTTAACATCGTATCATTGATGCTGAATTTTTAGCATCAAGCTATACCCCAGGCCGGTATATCAGATTTGGTCATTATCGATCTGTTGCAAAATAAGACGGTTTTCGTATGTTTTTCGTGTAGGCAACACGGAAAAACGATATCTAACATCGTATCAGTAAAGTTGAATTTTTAGCATCAAGCCATACCCTAGGTCGGAATATCGGATTTGGTCATAATCGATCTGCAGCAAACTAAGAGTGTTTTCGTATGTATTTCGTGAAGGCAACACGGAAAAACACGATATTTAACACTCGTATCACTGAAGTGGAATTTTTAGCATCAAGCCATACAACAGGCCGGTATATCAGATTATGGTCACTTATCGATCCTATTGCAAAATAAGATGGTTTTTCGTATATTTTTTGTGTAGGCAACACGGAAAAACGGATATTTAACATCGTATCAGTGATGTTGAATTTTAGCATCAAGCCATACCCCAGGCCGGAATATCGGACTTGGTCATAATCGATCGCAGCAACCTTAGAGTGTTTTCGTATGTATTTCGTGTAGGCAACACGGAAAAAACGATATTGAACATCGTATCAGTGATGTTAAATTTTTAGCATCAAGCCATACCCCAGGCCGGATATCGGATTTGGTCATAATCGATCTGCAGCAAACTAAGAGTGTTTTTCGTATGTATTTCGTGTAGGCAACACGGAAAAAACGATTTTAACATCGGATCACTGAAGTTGAATTTTAAGCATAAAGCCATACCCCAGGCTGGAATATCGAATTTTGGTCGTAATCGATCTGCAGCAACTAAGAGTGTTTTCGTATGTATTTCGTGTAGGGCAACACGGGGAAAACGATATTTAACATTCGTATCAGTGATGTTGAATTTTAGAATCAAGCCATACCCCAGGCCGGAATATCGGATTTGGTCATAATCGATCTGCAGCAAACTAAGGAGTGTTTTCGTATGTTATTTCGTGTAGGCAACACGGAAAAAACGATATCTAAACATCGGATCACTGAAGTTGAATTTTAAGCATAAAGCCATACCCAGGCTGGAATATCGGATTTGGTCGCTAATTCGATCTGCAGCAAACTAAGCGTGTTTTCGTATGTATTTCGTTGTAGGCAACACGGGAAAACGAGATTAACATCGTACAGTGATGTTGAATTTTTAGCATCCGCCATACCCTCAGGCCCCGTAATATCGGATTGGTCATAATTCGATCTGGAGCAAACTAAGAGTGTTTTTGTATGAATTCGTGTAGGCAACACGAAAAAACGATATTTCAAACATCGGATCACTGAAGTGAATTTTTAGCATCAAGCCATACAACCAGGCACGGAATATCGGATGTCATAATCGATCTGCCAGCAAACTAAGAGTGTTTTCGTATGTATTTCATGATAGGCAAACACGGAAAAATAACGACTATTTAACATTCGTATCAGTGAAGTTGATATTTTAGCATCAAGCCATACCAAGACCGGTATAAGATTTGGTCATTATCGATCTGTTAGCCAAATAACTGCTATTGTATGTGTTTTGTATTGGCAATACGGAAAAATGATCTTAAACATGGATCAGTGAAGTTGAATTTTCAGCATGCAGGCATGCCCCAGGCGGAATATCGGATTTATCATATCGCATGTTCGGGTCCTAACTAAGAACTGAAAAATAAAAGAGGTGTAGATTTAAATAGGTTTAATTGCTGGCCAAAAAAGGGGAGACGCGCCTATTGCCTAGCTGTCGGATTCGCGGAAGTTTCGTGGCTGGGCAGAGCGTAGGCAGCAGGGCGTCCCCGCGACTCCCACCGCGGAGTCCCGCGGCGCGTTGGTTGGTGCACGATGCTGTCCGAGGGTGCGATTCGACCCGAGCGCCTCGCGCGCCAAATACTCCCGGGGTTGAAGGGAAGTCTTCAATTCATAGGAAGAGGGCAGATGCAGTGAATGCTCACGCAATCGATGACCATCTTCGTCTCAGTCAGCCACCCTTGTGATACGTCACGCCAGGATATGTCCTCATGACTCGACCA
>CM032475.1:800551-819662 GCA_019059595.1 Marasmia exigua
TGCGACAGCTGGTTCACTGACGGCAAGCCTTGACAGAAGGATTAGGCGACAGGCAATTGAACACAATCTGTGCTTTTTTTTTTTTTTTTTTTGTAAAAAAAACACAAAACTCTTGTCTTTCTTGAGGCATCTGTTGTCCGAACTTCTTACACTGAATAACGTCGAGCCTTCGCACATCGGACACGAAGAATTTCAGGTCTCTTTTGATGATCTTGACAACTCGAGTATGAACAGTCTTGGGCTTTTGGTACTTTGTTTCTGCCAGTGGTTTCCTTTTTTCTTTTTTTTTTTTTTTGGTGACCCAGGAGAAATGCGTTACGCATACCCATCCGTCTGTAAACGGATGGGTTATGTCGGACTCCCCCCCGCAGAAGGCGGGGGGTATACCGACTAAAACTCCTGGGGACTCTCCCTCATCGTCCATAGTGGGAGAGGTCGTGGGGTGAGGTACGAAACCTGGCACCACGACCCCTCCGGACGGAAGCCCGCCTACACGGCGGGCACGGCGCTTCTTCCCCCGGGGGTCAGGGGGAGGGATGGGGACAGCCGGGAGAGCTGTGCCGTCCCCACCAGGCGTAGGAGGAGGTCCGTGCAATGCCGGTGGCGGGGTTACAGCCCCACGCACCAGCGGACCTGCTCCTCGCAGGGGAAGGAGACGCAAGTATTCGCGTCGTCTCCTCCCTCTACGTGCCTTGCGAAGCGCGGGGGCGAGAGGATTCCGACTCTCTCGCTCGCGCTCCGCCGCCTCCTTCGCTGCCATCACGTGCTCGCAAAAGGCAGCGGAAAAGCCTTCCAGGCCTCAGTCACTTCACTAGTATAGCTCTCGCTATACTAGCCAGTGAGAGGTCCTGGCCGACCTTCGCCACCAATGCATGCACGATGCGGTGCCCACGGCGCACATACCGCTAGGGTATGTTGCGCCGTGTCCACCGCATCGCCGCACGCGTGGCACGAAGGTGTCTCCTCCCGATGGATCTTATGCAGGTAATAACCGAAGCAACCGTGCCCGGTCATTACCTGCGCCATCCGGAAGGAGACGACACCGTGGGCACGCTCAAGCCACCGGTCCATGACCGGGGCGAGCGCGTCGAGGGTTCTGCGGCCGTAACGGGTGAGGACGAGGTGCTCCGACCATCGCCTCAGGAGGACCTGTCGGGCCTCCTTCCGTACGGCCTCCCGCTCGACGGGGCAAAAGGACCTCCCCTTTTGCCCTTTTTCTCCGCCGCGAAATCATACACGGCGGAGAGCACCACGGCGTCTGACTCCCATGGAGGGGTCTCAGCAAGCAAGCAGGCCACATCGAAACTTACCGTTTGGTAAGTTCGAGCGACCCGCTGCGCTATCACCCGCTGAGGCCCCCGCAAGAAGGGAAGATTTTCCCCCCTTGCTAGGGAGTCGGCCCAGACTGGCGCCCCGTAGAGCGCCATACTCCGCAGGATGCCGGCATAGAGTCGCCGGCACCGGGACCCTGGGCCACCCAGGTTGGGCAGCAGCCACGACAAGCGTGTCCGCTGCCCTGAGGAGCCGCGGTGACATCCTGCTAAAATGCAGGCCAAAATGCCACCGCGGATCCAGGGTGAGGCCGAGATAGCGCATCTCGGCCTTCACCGCAACCTGGACCCCTCCGACAGTTACGTGCCTGCCAGAGGGGAACCTCTCGTGGGAAGACCGAGGAAAATATATTACCTCGGTCTTCTCCACCGACACCTCTAGCCCGAGGCGCCGCACCCTACTGACGACTAGGTCCGCGGCGCGCGACGCATTAACTGCCGCGCCGCGCTTACCGTCAAATTCCTTCCCCCGGGCAGTGATGAGCGTGTCATCTGCATAGCAGATGACTAACCTGCCCCGGGGGAGGGTGCCGCGTAGGACCCAGTCGTAACCGATGTTCCATAGGAGGGGTCCGAGAACTGACCCCTGTGGAACACCGGTCTCCACAGTGCGACGCCTGAGGGTGCCGCTCCTGTCCACGTAGACAACCTCTCTTTCTTGTAGATAGTCTTCGACAAGATCTGCAAGATAGGAAGGCACTCCGAAAAAGCGGAGTGCCTCCAAAATCGTCGAATGGGGAAGGGAGTTAAATGCATTTTTTATATCTAACGATACTGCGACAACTCCCTTCCCCTCCAGCGCGGCCTCCTCCGTCTCTCGACGGAGGCGTTTCAGGGCGTCGATTGTCGACCGACCCGCCCTGAAACCGTACTGGGCCCCTGAAAGATCGGGCCCAGTGCCTTCAAGGTGTGCGACGAGGCGGGAAGCTATTATGCGCTCAAACAGCTTCCCCACCTCGTCAAGGAGGACAATTGGCCTGTAGGCCGACGGAGAGTCCGCCGGCCTGCCCTCCTTATGAAGCAGGACCAAGAGGCCCTGCTTCCACACCTTCGGGAACCTCCCGACCGTTAGGCAACGGTCGAAGAGGTCCCTCACGCGGCCCTCCATCTCGCTTAGAGAGAGGGCCACTACCCGCGCTGGGATGCCGTCTGGGCCAGGGGCCGTTTTCTTGGCGCGGAGCCGGAGCTCCGCCGCGCCGAACTCCTCCGTGGTGATTGGAGGAGCATCGCTCACCACGGAGACCGCCCCTTCCGGCGGAGACATCCTCGGAGGGGTGTATTCGGTGCGGACTGGGAACAGCGTCCGCACCACCCTCTCCAGGAGCTCGGGCTGGAGGGTCTCGGTGACCGGGGGGCCGATGGGGCGCAATTTACTGCGCGCCGCCTTGTACGGCCGCCCCCATGGGTCCCCGATCCAGACCCTCCAGCATCTCCGCCCTGGCGGCGTCCTTAGCCCTGCCGAATGGCATGCTTCAGGGACCCCCGCGCCTCCTTGAAGACTTCATAGAGGCGCTCTTCATTCTCGGGGTCCCTGCGCCGACGCCGCCTTGCCCTTTGAAGGGCCCTCCTGGCCCTCCGGCAGGTGGCCGACAGACTCTCTATTTCTGCCGACCACCAATACACCGCGTGACGCGGACCCGGGCGGCGTGACCGAGGCATGCTGGCGTCGCATACCTCGGTCAGGGACCTGCGGAGCGCTGTCGCCGTCAGGTCCACATCGTCTTCGTCCAGGACTGGGAAGAACCAGTCCTGGACGAACGCCGCTTCTTTGGCCTTCTCCCTGTCTAGTTTCGTCAGCGCCCAGCGCGGGAAGGGAGAAGGCCTATTCGGGGGATCCTGCGACCCCGGAGCGCTTCCGACCACGTAGCGAATGTAGCGGTGGTCGGACAGCGACTCCGTGTCGTCCACCCTCCATCCGACGGTGCGCGCGGCTATGGCTGGGGTGGCGAACGTCACGTCCACCACCGAACCGCCGTTCCGCCGCACGCACGTATGGGTCGAGCCAGAGTTTAGAAGGGTGAGACCGCATGCCACGGCCCAACCTTGAGCGCTCGACCCCTCTGGTCTGCCAGTGGTTTCCTGCGTCTACCATCTCTAAGGTTCAGAACCGGGTTTCCAAGAAATCAACGAGTTGCGACCAAGTAGGTAAATCTTCAGATAGCAAACTTATGTAATTTTCCCATTGCTTATGTGATTCTGAGTCTAGCTTGGATACTACCAAATAGATGATCATAGGGTCCCATGTTTGTGTTTCAATTCCCATAGTCGTAAGTGACTTCAAACAGGTTGATGTGTTATCTAATAGTTGTTTTCAGAGCTGAAGCTGACTCAGTGACAAGTGGCTTTTGTGAAAAGAGCATCTTCAAAATAGCATTACTATTATATCGCTTATTGTCGTAACGCTTGATAAGTTGCTGCCAAGCTTCCTCATAGTTCCGCTCAGTAATAGCAAAATTCCTAAGCAAGTTACTTGGGTCTCCTTGTAGACCTTGTTTTCAAGTAGTGTAACTTTTGTACTCCAGTCAAGCTCTTATTCTTATGTATAAGTGATGAAAACATGTCATGAAAGGTTTGCCATTCTTCATACTTTCCGGAAAATGTAGGAAGTTGAATTCTCGGAAGTTTTAAGTCATTTGAATCTGATGACGACAATGGTGATGATGCAGCACACCCATAAGGTGTTGTAACTGATCCTTAAGAGTGCTCTTGTAGTCAATGTACAACTCTTCCGTGACGTCATAAACATCATCGGTGAAATATGTGTGGTCCGATTGAATCTCCTTAGATGAAAGAGCTGATCTGATTTTACTATGACCTTCTTTGAATTCTGACCATAATTCCTCTAGATTCTCAAGACGTGTCTCAATGTACGCTCGAGTGATTCGGGCCTTAGGACTCTTCTTATAATTTTTATCAGCCTTTTGAATTTTTACGTAAATATCGGATTGATTCAAGACTACATCCATTGTTGAAAATGACGTAAAATTACTTACAGTTTCCGAGTAACATTCACGATAACTTTATTTCATTTATTACTTACGTAATTTAAAACGCATTTTTTTTACTTTTTTAGTTCATCTAGGGTTTCGGAACCATGTAGAAAATGCAAAATAAAATTCGAGAGAAAATTATACATGCATATTTTATTCAAGTCAAGATGACAAGGGCGTCAATCACGAAAAAATAAACTACATTGATACATATTCAAACTTCTTTAAACAGTCATTATCGATCTGTTGCAAAAATAAATGGTTTTCGTATGTTTTTCGTGTACGGCAACACGGAAAAACGATATCTAACATCGTATCAGTAAAGTTGAATTTTTAGCATCAAGCCATACCCCAGGCCGGAATATCGGATTTGGTCAATAATCGATCTGCAGCAAACTAAGAGTGTTTTCGTATGTATTTCGTGTAGGCAACACGGAAAAACCATATTTAACACGTATCAGTGAAGTTGAATTTTTAGCATCAAGCATACCCCAGGCCGGAATATCGGATTTGGTCATAATCGATCTGCAGCAAACTAAGAGTGTTTTCGTATGTATTCGTGTAGGCAACACGGAAAAACGATATTTAACATCGTATCAGTGAAGTTGAATTTTAGCAATCAAGCCTTACCCCAGGCCGGAATATCGGATTTGGTCATAATCGATCTGCAGCAAAACTAAGAGTGTTTTCGTATGTATTTCGTGTAGGCAACACGGAAAAACGATATTTAACATCGTATCAGTGAAGTTGAATTTTTAGGCATCAAGCCATACACCAGGCCGGAAATATCGGATTTGGTCATAATCGATCTGCAGCAAACTAAGAGTGTTTTCGTATGTATTTCGTGTAGGCAATACGGAAAAACGATATTTAACATCGTATCATGAAGTTGAATTTTTAGGCATCAAGCCATACCCCAGGCCGGAATATCGGATTTGGTCATAATCGATCTGCAGCAAACTAAGAGTGTTTTCGTATGTATTTCGTGTAGGCAATACGGAAAAAATGATATTTAACATCGTATCAGTCATGTTGAATTTTTAGCATCAAGCCAGGCCGGTATATCAGATTTGGTCATTATCGATCTGTTGCAAAATAAGACGGTTTTCGTATGTATTTCATGTAGGCAACACGAAAAAACGATATTTTAACATCGTATCAGTGATGTTGAATTTTTAGCATCAAGCCATACCCCAGGCCGAATATCGGATTTGGTCATAATCGATCTGCAGCAAACTAAGAGTGTTTTCGTATGTATTTCGTGTAGGCAACATGAAAAAAACGATATTTAACATCGTATCAGTGATGTTGAATTTTTAGCATCAAGCCATACCCCAGGCCGGAATATCGGATTTGGTCATAATCGATCTGCAGCAAACTAAGAGTGTTTTCGTATGTATTTCGTGTAGGCTAAACGGAAAAATGATATTTAACATCGTATCAGTGATGTTGAATTTTTAGCATCAAGCCAGGCCGGTATATCAGATTTGGTCATTATCGATCTGTTGCAAAATAAGACGGTTTTCGTATGTTTTACGTGTAGGCAACACGGAAAAACGATATCTAACATCGTATCAGAAAAGTTGAATTTTTAGCATCAAGCCATACCCCAGGCCGGAATATCGGATTTGGTCATTATCGATCTGCAGCAAACTAAGAGTGTTTTCGTATGTATTTCGTGTAGGCAACACGGAAAAACGATATTCAGCATCGTATCAGTGATGTTGAATTTTTAGCATCAAGCCATACCCCAGGCTGGAATATCGGATTAGGTCATAATCGATCTGCAGCAAACTAAGAGTGTTTTCGTATGTATTTCGTGTAAGCAACATGAAAAACGATATTTAACATCGTATCAGTGATGTTGAATTTTTAGCATCAAGCCATACCTCAGGCCGGAATATCGGATTTGGTCATAATCGATCTGCAGCAAACTAGAAGTGTTTTCGTATGTATTTCGTGTAGGCAACACGGAAAAACGATATTTAACATCGTATCAGTGATGTTGAATTTTAAGCATCAAGCCATACCCAAGACCGGTATACCAGATTTGGTCATTATCGATCTGTAGCAAAATAAAATGCTATTTGTATGTGTTTGGTATTGGCAATACGGAAAAATGATATTAAACATGGTATCAGTGAAGTTGAATTTTCAGCATGCAGGCATGCCCCAGGCCGGGATATCGGATTCGGTCATAATCGATCTGCAGCAAACTAAGATGGTTTTCGTATGTTTTTCGTGTAGGCAATACGGGAAAACGATATTTAACATCGTATCAGTGAAGTTGAATTTTTAGCATCAAGCCATAACCCAGGCCGGAATATCGGATTTGGTCATAATCGATCTGCAGCAAACTAAGAGTGTTTTCGTATGTATTTCGTGTAGGCAACACGGAAAAACGATATTTAACATCGTATCAGTGAAGTTGAATTTTTAGCATCAAGCCTTACCCCAGGCCGGAATATCGGATTTGGTCATAATCGATCTGCAGCAAACTAAGAGTGTTTTCGTATGTATTTCGTGTAGGCAACACGGAAAAACGATATTTAACATCGTATCAGTGAAGTTGAATTTTTAGCATCAAGCCATACCCCAGGCCGGTATATCAGATTTGGTCATTATCGATCTGTTGCAAAATAAGATGGTTTTCGTATGTTTTTCGTGTAGGCAACACGGAAAAACGATATTTAACATCGTATCAGTGATGTTGAATTTTTAGCATCAAGCCATACCCCAGGCCGGAATATCGGATTTGGTCATAATCGATCTGCAGCAAACTAAGAGTGTTTTCGTATGTATTTCATGTAGGCAACACGAAAAAACGATATTTAACATCGTATCAGTGATGTTGAATTTTTAGCATCAAGCCATACCCCAGGCCGGAATATCGGATTTGGTCATAATCGATCTGCAGCAAACTAAGAGTGTTTTCGTATGTATTTCGTGTAGGCAACACGGAAAAACGATATTTAACATCGTATCAGTGATGTTGAATTTTTAGCATCAAGCCATACCCCAGGCCGGAATATCGGATTTGGTCATAATCGATCTGCAGCAAACTAAGAGTGTTTTCGTATGTATTTCGTGTAGGCAATACGGAAAAATGATATTTAACATCGTATCAGTGATGTTGAATTTTTAGCATCAAGCCAGGCCGGTATATCAGATTTGGTCATTATCGATCTGTTGCAAAATAAGACGGTTTTCGTATGTTTTTCGTGTAGGCAACACGGAAAAACGATATCTAACATCGTATCAGTAAAGTTGAATTTTTAGCATCAAGCCATACCCCAGGCCGGAATATCGGATTTGGTCATAATCGATCTGCAGCAAACTAAGAGTGTTTTCGTATGTATTTCGTGTAGGCAACACGGAAAAACGATATTCAGCATCGTATCAGTGATGTTGAATTTTTAGCATCAAGCCATACCCCAGGCTGGAATATCGGATTAGGTCATAATCGATCTGCAGCAAACTAAGAGTGTTTTCGTATGTATTTCGTGTAGGCAACATGGAAAAACGATATTCAACATCGTATCAGTGATGTTGAATTTTAAGCATCAAGCCATACCCAAGACCGGTATACCAGATTTGGTCATTATCGATCTGTAGCAAAATAAAATGCTATTTTTTTTTTTTTTTTTTAATTCTAATGCAATTCCACGGACACTGGTTCCGTGCCTTTATTGTGCTTGTATTTAAAGTGTTACAAATTATTTTTGATATTTGCTCCGCGATAAAATTAAACTAAATTAAATTACAATAACAATCTTAAGTTTAGGCAGTCGTGCATGGTTAATGTTAATAAAATGTACTGTCATTATTATTATTATTTTTTGGGGTAGGAGGTATGGTGATTTTATGTAGTTAAGGACCTCAGAGGAGGGTTCAGGGGTATGTTAGTACTTTATCTTTTATTTGCAAGCTTGTCCCTAACCGCGTCATCGCCCCGGCGGATCGCCATTTTGAGGTTGTACTCGGTTATTTTTTCGATGGTAGCCTTCGATGCCATGGATATTAGGCGCGCTGTGGCGTCGTTAGTGGCGTTATCTGTATAATATACACAAGTTCTTGTGTGTCTGGAGATGGCTACCACCGCGTGTGGGACACTTTGCAGGAGATGGGACTGTTTGGGAGTTGTTCTGACTATCGCAACGTTCTCGAATGTCTGTCCCTGGGCTTCGTGGATTGTCAGAGTGCGCGATCCTTCGTCTGATCCGTACCCCTGGCTGATTAAGAGAGCTTTCTCGGCCTGGGTGTGAACGAGATACAGAGTTCTTTCGGACTTGGGTATCTGCGCATCTGAAAATCGTTTCAGCTGTAGGGACTTAGTTCGGGTGTTAGCCGAGTATATGCCACTGTAGATTTCTCTAAGGGCATACGCTACGTCTTGTGGGTTGCGATAAGTGCACAACAACTCCTTTGTGATGTTGGTGATTTTGTTTGGTCTGTTGTAGTGTAGGGGAAAGAGATTGCAGCGGTCAATATAAGGGAGTTGGTTGTTGTCACCCAGCAGCGTGACCTTGCTGGCTTTTACTATTTGGATGGCCAGGACTATGGATCCGAAATGGTTCATAAGGGCTTCGTCCACCACTAGGTGTGTACACGATTCACCCTTACTCATACCATTTACAAGTAGGGATGCCATGGTCCTCACTCTTTTCTTCGCTTTATCTCCAATTCGTAATTCCAGCTTCTCTCTGAGGTCATTTGCTGCCTCTGTGGTGGTGGTGACAATCATGTCCTCTTCGACGTTTATTTGGGACATGACCCATGTCGTCTTGCCGCACCCTGGGACTTCCGTTGACCCAATCAATGGCAGGTTTTATCCAGTGCTCCGGTTTTCTACCTTCAGACAAATCTCCAGAAATAGTGTTGGCCATTTCCAAAATTTTGTCGTCAAGCATCACCTTGGTGCACTTAGCTACCACTACTAAAGGGTCTCCGGCAGGTGTTCTAAAAGTAATCTTCCCATCCTCTTCCTTTTGGTTTTCGTCCAGATTCACGAAACCACACGACTTGCTGTAGCCTGCCATATAGGACCCCGACATCTCTCCCAGTAGGACTGTAGAGGTGTCGTTGTCGTATATAGCTGCCTCAGCTTCCCTCAGTTTGATTTGCAACATTCTGCCGTTTAGGCCGACTAAACCTCTCCCGTAGGTCGTGATGATCTCTTTGCAGATATCCTCATTGACTTTCCGGGTGGCTCTAGTGACTGCTACAAATTCTATGAAAGCATTGAGCATGTGGTCTTCTGGTTCTACCGCAGGTCGGAGTTCGGGTGGTGTCACTTGTCCCATGTCTGCTCGGGTGCGGTCTTTCGGTGTTGATGGCTCTGGTCCCAACTTTTTTGTGGGGGTCGCCATATTTTCAATCGCAGATTGGAGCGCTGCAATCTCTCTCATCCGTCGCAGCCTTTTCGCTACCACTTCGGGGATTGAACTTATTGCTCTGCTTAGTGTGGAGAGTGCGGATTCCTTTTTTCTCTCCTTTAGGATGTCGCTCTCTTTTGTGCTCGCATCCTGTGAAGCCTCAGCTCTTTCCTGGACAATCCTGTTCTCCAACCGCTCGGACCCGCTGATGTCTGTGCCGACTATCGGATGGTCCCAGCAGTCGGTGGGACGTTCTTCAGGATTTGGCTCTTGAGGTCGCTGTCTAAGATAACTGAGGTTTTGGCCTCTATCCTCGTAGACATAAAATGCTATTTGTATGTGTTTGGTATTGGCAATACGGAAAAATGATATTAAACATGGTATCAGTGAAGTTGAATTTTCAGCATGCAGGCATGCCCCAGGCCGGAATATCGGATTTGGTCATAATCGATCTGCAGCAAACTAAGAGTGTTTTCGTATGTATTTCGTGTAGGCAACACGGAAAAACGATATTTAACATCGTATCAGTGATGTTGAATTTTAAGCATCAAGCCATACCCAAGACCGGTATACCAGATTTGGTCATTATCGATCTGTAGCAAAATAAAATGCTATTTGTATGTGTTTGGTATTGGCAATACGGAAAAATGATATTAAACATGGTATCAGTGAAGTTGAATTTTCAGCATGCAGGCATGCCCAGGCCGGGATATCGGATACGGTCATAATCGATCTGCAGCAAACTAAGATGGTTTTCGTATGTTTTTCGTGAAGGCAATACGGGAAAACGATATTTAACATCGTATCAGTAAAGTTGAATTTTTAGCATCAAGCCTTACCCCAGGCCGGAATATCGGATTTGGTCATAATCGATCTGCAGCAAACTAAAAGTGTTTTCGTATGTATTTCGTGTAGGCAATACGGAAAAACGATATTTAACATCGTATCAGTGAAGTTGAATTTTTAGCATCAAGCCATACCCCAGGCCGGTATATCAGATTTGGTCATTATCGATCTGCAGCAAACTAAGAGTGTTTTCGTATGTATTTCGTGTAGGCAACACGGAAAAACGATATTTAACATCGTATCAGTGATGTTGAATTTTTAGCATCAAGCCATACCCCAGGCCGGAATATCGGATTTGGTCATAATCGATCTGCAGCAAACTAAGAGTGTTTTCGTATGTATTTCGTGTAGGCAATACGGAAAAATGATATTTAACATCGTATCAGTCATGTTGAATTTTTAGCATCAAGCCAGGCCGGTATATCAGATTTGGTCATTATCGATCTGTTGCAAAATAAGACGGTTTTCGTATGTATTTCATGTAGGCAACACGAAAAAACGATATTTAACATCGTATCAGTGATGTTGAATTTTTAGCATCAAGCCATACCCCAGGCCGGAATATCGGATTTGGTCATAATCGATCTGCAGCAAACTAAGAGTGTTTTCGTATGTATTTCGTGTAGGCAACATGAAAAAACGATATTTAACATCGTATCAGTGATGTTGAATTTTAGCATCAAGCCATACCCCAGGCCGGAATATCGGATTTGGTCATAATCGATCTGCAGCAAACTAAGAGTGTTTTCGTATGTATTTCGTGTAGGCTAAACGGAAAAATGATATTTAACATCGTATCAGTGATGTTGAATTTTTAGCATCAAGCCAGGCCGGTATATCAGATTTGGTCATTATCGATCTGTTGCAAAATAAGACGGTTTCGTATGTTTTTCGTGTAGGCAACACGGAAAAACGATATCTAACATCGTATCAGAAAAGTTGAATTTTTAGCATCAAGCCATACCCCAGGCCGGAATATCGGATTTGGTCATTATCGATCTGCAGCAAACTAAGAGTGTTTTCGTATGTATTTCGTGTAGGCAACACGGAAAAACGATATCTAACATCGTATCAGAAAAGTTGAATTTTTAGCATCAAGCCATACCTCAGGCCGGAATATCGGATTTGGTCATAATCGATCTGCAGCAAACTAAGAGTGTTTTCGTATGTATTTCGTGTAGGCAACACGGAAAAACGATATTTAACATCGTATCAGTGATGTTGAATTTTAAGCATCAAGCCATACCCAAGACCGGTATACCAGATTTGGTCATTATCGATCTGTAGCAAAATAAAATGCTATTTGTATGTGTTTGGTATTGGCAATACGGAAAAATGATATTAAACATGGTATCAGTGAAGTTGAATTTTCAGCATGCAGGCATGCCCCAGGCCGGGATATCGATACGGTCATAATCGATCTGCAGCCAACTAAGATGGTTTTCGTATGTTTTTCGTGAAGGCAATACGGGAAAACGATATTAACATCGTATCAGTGAAGTTGAATTTTTAGCATCAAGCCATAACCCAGGCCGGAATATCGGATTTGGTCATAATCGATCTGCAGCAAACTAAGCGTGTTTTCGTATGTATTTCGTGTAGGCAACACGGAAAAACGATATTTAACATCGTATCAGTGAAGTTGAATTTTTAGCATCAAGCCATACCCCAGGCCGGAATATCGGATTTGGTCATAATCGATCTGCAGCAAACTAAGAGTGTTTTCGTATGTATTTCGTGTAGGCTAAACGGAAAAATGATATTTAACATCGTATCAGTGATGTTGAATTTTTAGCATCAAGCCAGGCCGGTATATCAGATTTGGTCATTATCGATCTGTTGCAAAATAAGACGGTTTTCGTATGTTTTTTCGTGTAGGCAACACGGAAAAACGATATCTAACATCGTATCAGAAAGTTGAATTTTTAGCATCAAGCCATACCCCAGGCCGGAATATCGGATTTGGTCATTATCGATCTGCAGCAAACTAAGAGTGTTTTCGTATGTATTTCGTGTAGGCAACACGGAAAAACGATATTCAGCATCGTATCAGTGATGTTGAATTTTTAGCATCAAGCCATACCCCAGGCTGGAATATCGGATTAGGTCATAATCGATCTGCAGCAAACTAAGAGTGTTTTCGTATGTATTTCGTGTAAGCAACATGAAAAAACGATATTTAACATCGTATCAGTGATGTTGAATTTTTAGCATCAAGCCATACCTCAGGCCGGAATATCGGATTTGGTCATAATCGATCTGCAGCAAACTAAGAGTGTTTTCGTATGTATTTCGTGTAGGCAACACGGAAAAACGATATTTAACATCGTATCAGTGATGTTGAATTTTAAGCATCAAGCCATACCCAAGACCGGTATACCAGATTTGGTCATTATCGATCTGTAGCAAAATAAAATGCTATTTGTATGTGTTTGGTATTGGCAATACGGAAAAATGATATTAAACATGGTATCAGTGAAGTTGAATTTTCAGCATGCAGGCATGCCCCAGGCCGGGATATCGGATACGGTCATAATCGATCTGCAGCAAACTAAGATGGTTTTCGTATGTTTTTCGTGAAGGCAATACGGGAAAACGATATTTAACATCGTATCAGTGAAGTTGAATTTTTAGCATCAAGCCATAACCCAGGCCGGAATATCGGATTTGGTCATAATCGATCTGCAGCAAACTAAGCGTGTTTTCGTATGTATTTCGTGTAGGCAACACGGAAAAAACGATATTTAACATCGTATCAGTGAAGTTGAATTTTTAGCATCAAGCCTTACCCCAGGCCGGGAATATCGGATTTGGTCATAATCGATCTGCAGCAAACTAAGAGTGTTTTCGTATGTATTTCGTGTAGGCAACACGGAAAAACGATATTTAACATCGTATCAGTGAAGTTGAATTTTTAGCATCAAGCCATACCCCAGGCCGGTATATCAGATTTGGTCATTATCGATCTGTTGCAAAATAAGATGGTTTTTCGTATGTTTTTCGTGTAGGCAACACGGAAAAAACGATATTTAACATCGTATCAGTGATGTTGAATTTTTAGCATCAAGCCATACCCCAGGCCGGAATATCGGATTTGTTCATAATCGATCTGCAGCAAACTAAGAGTGTTTTCGTATGTATTTCATGTAGGCAACACGAAAAAACGATATTTAACATCGTATCAGTGATGTTGAATTTTTAGCATCAAGCCATACCCCAGGCCGGAATATCGGATTTGGTCATAATCGATCTGCAGCAAACTAAGAGTGTTTTCGTATGTATTTCGTGTAGGCAATACGGAAAAACGATATTTAACATCGTATCAGTGATGTTGAATTTTTAGCATCAAGCCATACCCCAGGCCGGAATATCGGATTTGGTCATAATCGATCTGCAGCAAACTAAGAGTGTTTTCGTATGTATTTCGTGTAGGCAATACGGAAAAATGATATTTAACATCGTATCAGTGATGTTGAATTTTTAGCATCAAGCCAGGCCGGTATATCAGATTTGGTCATTATCGATCTGTTGCAAAATAAGACGGTTTTCGTATGTTTTTCGTGTAGGCAACACGGAAAAACGATATCTAACATCGTATCAGTAAAGTTGAATTTTTAGCATCAAGCCATACCCCAGGCCGGAATATCGGATTTGGTCATAATCGATCTGCAGCAAACTAAGAGTGTTTTCGTATGTATTTCGTGTAGGCAACACGGAAAAACGATATTCAGCATCGTATCAGTGATGTTGAATTTTTAGCATCAAGCCATACCCCAGGCTGGAATATCGGATTAGGTCATAATCGATCTGCAGCAAACTAAGAGTGTTTTCGTATGTATTTCGTGTAGGCAACATGGAAAAACGATATTCAACATCGTATCAGTGATGTTGAATTTTAAGCATCAAGCCATACCCAAGACCGGTATACCAGATTTGGTCATTATCGATCTGTAGCAAAATAAAATGCTATTTGTATGTGTTTGGTATTGGCAATACGGAAAAATGATATTAAACATGGTATCAGTGAAGTTGAATTTTCAGCATGCAGGCATGCCCCAGGCCGGAATATCGGATTTGGTCATAATCGATCTGCAGCAAACTAAGAGTGTTTTCGTATGCTTTTCATGTAGGCAACACGGAAAAACGATATTTAACATCGTATCAGTGAAGTTGAATTTTTAGCATCAAGCCTTACCCCAGGCCGGAATATCGGATTTGGTCATTATCGATCTGCAGCAAACTAAAAGTGTTTTCGCATGTGTTTCGTGTAGGCAACACGGAAAAACGATATTTAACATCGTATCAGTGAAGTTGAATTTTTAGAATCAAGCCATACCCCAGGCCGGTATATCAGATTTGGTCATTATCGATCTATTGCAAAATAAGATGGTTTTCGTATATTTTTCGTGTAGGCAACACGGAAAAACGATATTTAACATCGTATCAGTGAAGTTGAATTTTTAGCATCAAGCCATACCCCAGGCCGGAATATCGGATTGGTCATAATCGATCTGCAGCAAACTAAGAGTGTTTTCGTATGTATTTCATGTAGGCAACACGGAAAAACGATTGTTAACATCGTATCAGTGAAGTTGAATTTTTAGCATCAAGCCATACACCAGGCCGGAATATCGGATTTGGTCATAATCGATCTGCAGCAAACTAAGTGTGTTTTTGTATGTATTTCGTGTAGGCAACACGGAAGAACGATATTTAACATCGTATCAGTGAAATTAAATTTTTAACATCAAGCTATACCCCAGGCCGGTATATCAGATTTAGTCATTATCGATCTGTTGCAAAATAAGATGGTTTTCGTATGTTTTTCGTGTAGGCAACACGGAAAAACGATATTTAACATCGTATCAGTGAAGTTGAATTTTTAGCATCAAGCCATACCCCAGGCCCGGAATATCGGATTTGGTCATAATCGATCTGCAGCAAACTAAGAGTGTTTTCGTATGTATTTCATGTAGGCAACACGGAAAAACGATATTTAACATCAAATCAGTGAAGTTAAATTTTAAGCATCAAGCCATACCCCAGGCCGGAATATCGGATTTGGTCATATTCGATCTGCAGCAAACTAAGAGTGTTTTCGTATGTTTTTCGTGTAGGCAACACGGGAAAAACGATATTTAACATCGTATCAGTGATGTTGAATTTTTAGCATCAAGCCATACCCAAGACCGGTATACCAGATTTGGTCATTATCGATCTGTAGCAAAATAAAATGCTATTTGTATGTGTTTGGTATTGGCAATACGGAAAAATGATATTAAACATGGTATCAGTGAAGTTGAATTTTCAGCATGCAGGCATGCCCCAGGCCGGGATATCGGATTTGGTCATAATCGATCTGCAGCAAACTAAGAGTGTTTTCGTATGTATTTCGTGTAGGCAACACGGAAAAACGATATTGAACATCGTATCAGTGAAGTTGAATTTTTAGCATCAAGCCATAACCCAGGCCGGAATATCGGATTTTGGTCATAATCGATCTGCAGCCAACTAAGAGTGGTTTTCGTATGTATTTCGTGTAGGCAACACTGAAAAACGATATTCAGCATCGTATCAGTGATGTTGAATTTTTAGCATCAAGCCATACCCCAGGCCGGAATATCGGATTTGGTCATAATCGATCTGCAGCAAACTAAGAGTGTTTTCGTATGCATTTCATGTAGGCAACACGGAAAAACGATATTTAACATCGTATCGGTGATGTTGAATTTTTAGCATCAGCCGGAATATCGGATTTGGTCATAATCGATCTGGCCGTGTGGTCCCGGCAGAGTAAAATAGGCCACCTTCACTCATACCGAGGTGTCGTAAAAGGCGACTAAGGTAAAGCTGCTGGCATGATCATCAGCACCCATAGAAGGAAAACTCTGCATTTATATCAAAACCCTCGCCAACCCGTCTGCCAAGCGTGGTGAGTATGGCAATTACCCGTCATGTGATTGAGGGAGGCCCGTGCCCCAGTAGTGGGGACTTAAATGGGCTGATGATGATCTGCAGCAAACTAAGAGTGTTTTCGTATGTATTTCGTGTAGGCAATACGGAAAAAACGATATTTAACATCGTATCAGTGATGTTGAATTTTTAGCATCAAGCCATACCCCAGGCCGGAATATCGGATTTGGTCATAATCGATCTGCAGCAAATAAGAGTGTTTTCGTATGTATTTCGTGTAGGCAATACGGAAAAATGATATTTAACATCGTATCAGTGATGTTGAATTTTTAGCATCAAGCCAGGCCGGTATATCAGATTTGGTCATCATCGATCTGTTGCAAAAAAAGACGGTTTTCGTATGTTTTTTCGTGTAGGCAACACGGAAAAACGATATCTAACATCGTATCAGTAAAGTTGAATTTTTAGCATCAAGCCATACCCCAGGCCGGAATATCGGATTTGGTCATAATCGATCTGCAGCAAACTAAGAGTGTTTTCGTATGTATTTCGTGTAGGCAACACGGAAAAACGATATTCAGCATCGTATCAGTGATGTTGAATTTTTAGCATCAAGCCATACCCCAGGCTGGAATATCGGATTAGGTCATAATCGATCTGCAGCAAACTAAGAGTGTTTTCGTATGTATTTCGTGTAGGCAACATGGAAAAACGATATTTAACATCGTATCAGTGATGTTGAATTTTTAGCATCAAGCCATACCTCAGGCCGGAATATCGGATTTGGTCATAATCGATCTGCAGCAAACTAAGAGTGTTTTCGTATGTATTTCGTGTAGGCAACACGGAAAAACGATATTTAACATCGTATCAGTGATGTTGAATTTTAAGCATCAAGCCATACCCAAGACCGGTATACCAGATTTGGTCATTATCGATCTGTAGCAAAATAAAATGCTATTTGTATGTGTTTGGTATTGGCAATACGGAAAATGATATTAAACATGGTATCAGTGAAGTTGAATTTTCAGCATGCAGGCATGCCCCAGGCCGGGATATCGGATACGGTCATAATCGATCTGCAGCAAACTAAGATGGTTTTCGTATGTTTTTCGTGAAGGCAATACGGGAAAACGATATTTAACATCGTATCAGTAAAGTTGAATTTTTAGCATCAAGCCTTACCCCAGGCCGGAATATCGGATTTGGTCATAATCGATCTGCAGCAAACTAAGAGTGTTTTCGTATGTATTTCGTGTAGGCAACACGGAAAAACGATATTTAACATCGTATCAGTGAAGTTGAATTTTTAGCATCAAGCCATACCCCAGGCCGGTATATCAGATTTGGTCATTATCGATCTGATGCAAAATAAGATGGTTTTCGTATGTTTTTCGTGTAGGCAACACGGAAAAACGATATCTAACATCGTATCAGTAAAGTTGAATTTTTAGCATCAAGCCATACCCCAGGCCGGAATATCGGATTTGGTCATAATCGATCTGCAGCAAACTAAGAGTGTTTTCGTATGTATTTTGTGTAGGCAACACGGAAAAAAGATATTTTACATCGTATCAGTGAAGTTGAATTTTTAGGCATCAAGCCATACACCAGGCCGGAATATCGAATTTGGTCATAATCGATCTGCAGCAAACTAAGAGTGTTTTTGTATGTATTTCGTGTAGGCAACACGGAAAAACGATATTCAGCATCGTATCAGTGATGTGGAATTTTTAGCATCAAGCCATACCCCAGGCTGGAATATCGGATTTGGTCATAATTGATCTGCAGCAAACTAAGAGTGTTTTCGTATGTATTTCGTGTAGGCAACACGAAAAAACGATATTTAACATCGTATCAGTGAAGTTGAATTTTTAGCATCAAGCCTTACCCCAGGCTGGAATATCGGATTTGGTCATTATCGATCTGCAGCAAACTAAGAGTGTTTTCGCATGTTTTTCGTGTAGGCAACACGGAAAAACGATATTTAACATCGTATCAGTGAAGTTGAATTTTTAGAATCAAGCCATACCCCAGGCCGGTATATCAGATTTGGTCATTATCGATCTATTGCAAAATAAGATGGTTTTCGTATATTTTTCGTGTAGGCAACACGGAAAAACGATATTTAACATCGTATCAGTGAAGTTGAATTTTTAGCATCAAGCCATACCCCAGGCCGGAATATCGGATTTGGTCATAATCGATCTGCAGCAAAACTAGATTGTTTCTTATGTATTTCATGTAGGCAACACGGAAAAACGATGTTAACATCGTATCAGTGAAGTTGAATTTTTAGCATCAAGCCATACACCAGGCCGGAATATCGGATTGGTCATAATCGATCTGCAGCAAAACAAGAAGTTATTGTATGTATTTCGTGTAGGCAACACGGAAGAAACGATATTCAGCATCGTTATCAGTGATGTTGAATTTTTAGCATCAAGCCATACCCCAGGGGGTCTAATTTCAAGTTACCACGTACGATCGTTCGATCGAGCCGACAGTCAATCAATTGTAGTTTAGTTTGGGAATTTGAAATACCATCGTATGGGACACTTTCGTATACGGATCCGACATAGACTCTCGTGAATGAATATAATCGCGATGATAGTGTCGCGAAAGAAACACCACATCAAATAAAACCAATTGAATT